>CM062824.1:25944303-25967970 GCA_031772345.1 Himalopsyche anomala
CTTTAATATGCGAATATATGTTCAAAAACTTTAATCTTATTTGACTATAAAGTTCTTTACAGGTCAATTATAGTATAATGTATTAAAAATATTCAATAGTAATATATTTTAAGATTTCGACTGAAGGTGATTGGTGGAATTTCAATATTAAATTTGAATCATTCATATTATGTACACTCCCACAGATTTTGTCACTAACGACCCGGGTTTCGCCTTTCGGCATCTTCAGGCGTTCAAGCGCACGGATGAACGCCTGAAGATGCCGAAAGGCGAAACCCGGGTCGTTAGTGACAAAATCTGTGAGAGTGTACATAATTTGAATGATTCAAATTTAGTAATATATTTGACAAAATTGGATATTTTTTTTTGATTTACAAGTATTTTAAAAATAATAATTTAATATTTTCGGTGGACACGTTAAAAGTTTTGTTTTTTTTTTCATTAAATAAAAGATACAACATGTCTCATTCCACTGGCAGTGTAATAAGATATGGCATATGCTTTGTCTAGTTCAGGGGTGGGGAACTTTTTCATTTGTGAAGGCCACATTTATTTATCTGATTCAACATATCGTCGCAGTAGAGAAAACGTTGTCACCTTCCCCCCGCCCCTTTTTTTCAACTGACGAACATATAATGTGTTGATTACGCTTTTTTCCAAACGGTTACGTATAATTTTTTGATCAAAATGAACATTTTGATCAAGTCAAAAGGCCGCATCAGAGTAGCCAAAAGGACACAGGTTCCCCTCCACTGGTCTAATTACACAGCCAGTGTAACTTTGAGCCTAATATGATTAATTGAGATTTATTTTAACTGATACGTAATAGTTTACAATTTATTTCATAATCAATAACAGATGCAGAATTATTGGATAAAAACATGAATACTTAAGATTTTATTCTCTATTACAGTGGTTCTTAACCTTTTCGAAGTCACGGTGCAGTTTTGACTAGGGCATCCAATCCCGGGATCCGGGATCCCGTAATCCCGGGATCCCGTTCAATTTTCTGATCCCGAAATCCCGGGATTGACATGGTCGCGATCCCGGGATTTCGGGATTGAGAAATTTGGAGTAAATCTCGAAAAGTGAGATGAAATTGGCAAATTGTCGATTCCAATTTCCCCGGTGAGCTAAAAAAAAAAAAAAACGAGGTTTCGTGAGAATTCGGGGAAAAAGTATACCAAATCGGAGATTTCAAATTCCTCGGTAAATTTATCTCAATCCCGGGATTGGAGAAAGGCTCCGGGATTGGATACCCTAGTTTTGACCATGGGAAAAAGTGGCGGTGCACCAAAATTAAGAGGTCTAAAAAATATGTGGACATCATTTTTTTTTGACTTTTTCGGTTTTAACTATTTTGCGGATTTTTCGGGTTTTACTATTTTGCGGATTTTTTCGTTTTTACCATTTTTTTCGCGGTGCACCGGTGCACCGGTTAAGAACCACTGCTCTATTGAAACACTGAAAATACGTATTTCATCAATTTTAATTCCCTATAACACAATCGTTTATTTATTGATTGTTTTTGGATGTTGGATGTTGTTATGTGGATTTTGGTCCCTCTGTAAATTATTATATTTTTTGTGATGGAATTTATTTTTTTATTAACAAATTCTTGTTTGTTAGTAGTATATAAAAAAAAAAGTAAATATTAAACAAGCTTATAATTCTGTATAGCATTTTATATTGGTAGTGCATAATTAGGACTGATATTCAGTTTATCATGAGATTTATTACTTTTAATTATCTTCCCCGTCACAATAAATATTATCGTTCCTAGTTCCTATGATATCCACCTAACTCATAAATCTCCAGCAGTGGGCGTCGGTACATTTGGAGTATTTATCTAATAGCATTTCTGGCTGGTCATCCTATTGTGTGCAGCTTCAACCCCCTTGACGAGTGTCCAAGACAGTAAACCCTCACAGACATCAAGGGTTGCTCCTATTGTTAAGGAAAACCCAAAATGTGACTTGGCACCTTTCGATTTCATGGAATCGAATTAAAATTACAAACGTCTTGCAAGGATACGCTATTGGTGCTAATAATATAATATTTAATTAATAATAAAATATTGAGTGTCCGAATGTGATACTTAATCCGTGTTATAATATTATTGTATTCTATGTTAACGTATATCGGTTTACTTTGACTTAAAATTGTTTCTGTCTTGAGTGACTCTTGACTAAGTATTTTTTCTCCTGAATCTAAAATTTCCTGTCTTATTCAATACTTACTTATTTACCAATGCAACCTCTTTATTGAGAGACGTCTTCTTTATTGAATAAATTCGTCAAGGATCGCTTATGTTTTTTTTATAAAAAGGACATCTACGAAATATTCTTTTAATTTAATTACTTTGTTAATTGGTCTCTGTGGCCTAGTATTAAGAACTTTTCCCTAACGATCAGATAGGTCTGGGTTCAAGTGCCGTCAAGTTCAATTTAATTATGCGTAATTGTGCCTAATATGCCTAATTGTTATCTTTTCCAAGCGAATTGATCTCAAATGATTTAAGATTATCTGGTGTCTTGATTATGATTAGCTTTTAGTATTTTTACTTTTTAAATAAGAAAATAAACCAGTTCCAACTAGATCAAAAATTATACTCTGTATTTATTTTACAATCAGAACTTCGTTCAGTCAAGAATTTACTTTTAATGACCATGGCGAAAGCTATTAACTAATGTTATAAAAACCATAGAACTAAATACGTTGCTATTTTTACCTTATTATAATGGAGTTCTACCAATTAAATGCCAATTCAATCAATAAATTAAATTTGTTAATTATGATATTTTATCTTAAAACAGTTAGTAAATCTATGCAAAAAAATTCACAGATATTTAATCAAAAATGATTCGAATAGTGTTTTAAATATCAAATCTCATTAATGTGCTTAACTCTAGCTTGTACATATATATATATAAATATTATTCCGATTTAAAACTGACGGATAAAAACTCTTTCTTTCTATTGTATAATTCTCGTTATATTTAAAATTCAAGTTACAAAAGCATCCATCTTATGACAAATCCTCACATTCCAGTATCTGATTCTGGAGTCCATCAAACAAAGTCTATCCCTGTGTATTCAAAAAGCAAATTATTGCTTTCTTGAATCGAGAACATTTCCAGTACAATAGAGGTGTAAAATCACAACAGAAGAATAACTTTCGAGTGATAATTTATTTGAAAAGATAAAATCTTGAGGTTTATTACTTGGCGGTGTCAGCTTGACGCCACCGAAAAAATACATACCTAGATAATTTCATGTGGTCTATGACTATTATATTTGACAATAGATATATAAAAACGTTATGATATATTTTTATGTTTCTCTCTTAATTACGTTTTAGAGTAGTTTGTTTTTATAGATGTTATATAAATATACTGACCCCCTGGTCGATTGCTAAATTCTCTCAGGCTATTTCATCTTCCATGGTATATTCCATGGTTGGTCAGTATCCAAATGGATACTGACAGAAAATGATTGGGCATTTAATTATGTTTCATATTCAACAGCTCCACATACTCTTACCTAATCCTTAAAAAATAGAATAGCGCTATGAGAGAAAGAGCGATTAGTTACCTTTTTTGCCTTCAGGATCATAAAAGCTCAATTGAAAAAATAAGCTTCCTTTACTACTCGTCGACTTTGACAGCTTGGCAAGTCGTGAAGGAGTAGTGAGCCGAATTTTTATTTGGATTAAAATTTATCACAATAAACTCAACAACTATTAGCATTTTGATACTCTCTAACTAACTCTAATTAATTACAGCATTCAAAGATTACACCACTTTAAAATTAATCAAAACTGAGTTCCTTCAAAACAAAAATCAAATTGTGTGTTGAAAAACAAAAAGTAATCAAAAAATATGTTGTAACAGTTGGGGAATAATTGCGATAGTTCTATTACTAATTGATAGTTTTCGAATTACAAAGCCATGATTCTAGAAATTGAGGGGTATTTTTTTCTACGATGGGTCAGACTACCAAACGGCGACGCCTGGGGGGGTCGACGCGACCTAGACGCCGTTGTAAGAACGCCTTTGAAACAAAGTTATCGTTTCTTATATTAAATTTTATCACAAAAACTAGACAATTTCTTTACTTCATCGGTGTTACTGTAAATTACTCTTCACTCTGAATACAGGAGTAACAAAGCAAATAAAATATATTTTTTTAAATAAACCGAATAAAAAAAATATTTTTTTTTGTGAAATTAAATGTATATCTTCTTGGAGGTGAGAGATTTTATAAAAATGAGCTATATTTCGTTGATTTTAGTTCGAACGTTATTGTAACACAATACAAACTTTACGAGTGGTAGCTTTCTTAATACAATAAGCCTATGAATATGATTAATGTATTTTTAAGAGTTTTCTGTAGATTAGATTTTGATTTTTACGAATTAATGCGGTAAGAGCTGAAAATATAATCAAGAAATATACATAGACAAATGTCGTCGTATTATTATTAATTACTCTGAACCCTTTATCCCTCAGTAGATTAATAATGGATAGTGATTTGTAATATTATATAATTACATAATTCTAATTAGTGTTATTCCTCTGCTTCCTTCCTTTCATGGAGATACAATGATGAAGCTAGGATGCTAATCAGGAATCCTTAAGCCTTGTGCAAGATTTGATGTTTGTTCTGTCTTCATCCCCATTTTAAGGCAAAACGCCTCCGTAAAAGCCAGCAATTTATTTCTTTGTTAGTATTTTTGATAAATAGTTTTACTTGTTTCAACTCAACTATGATTTTTGTGGTATGTAAAACATAAATATAAACGGTTTAACATATATATTTTTTTGTTTTAAAGACCATGACTTATTTCAGTTGAAAAAGATGGAAAATATACTTTTTTATTATTATGCTGTATGTAATGATTAGAATTAATATTTTTTTTTTTAATATATATATAATATATATATTGTATACTGCGTGGCGCGCGCCTCCAAAACTATCTGCTTCCCACTAATCGCTTTGCGTCGAAATGTTGAAGGAATAAACATAATATATAATAGGATTCAGGCGCTCTTGGAGTTTCTACACCACGCGTCATCGTCAGGTTATTCGCTTATTTGTATTTATATATACGCACTCTGGAGGTAAAGTGTGCCAACAAATAAAAATTGTTAAACTTTTTCTTTGACTTTTAAAAGTGCAATCACGTCTTTACTGGGTGTTTTGGTAGATTGCATATTTTGAATTTACGAATTGTTATGTGTATTAACTGAGGTTACTTCTTACACAAACGTGTAGAATATTACAACGCATCTACTTCACCTCTGATGGGCACATATATAAAAAGCTTTAATATGAAAACAGAAACATCCAAGCATTTAGCCAGATGGCCAATGTCATTTACCTTGGTTGTGGAGATTATTATTTCATTACATTGATCCTTTAACTATTACGCAGTGCCTATACAAAATTTCTGTCTCTCATCAATCTTTTTTTTTCATACTAGTTCCTACCATGCCCAAAAAAGTTATGTGGTTAAGACGGTACAGATGTAATCCAAGCATTCTTAAGTTATCCTTACAACGAGTCTTTGTCAGGCTAACCACCTCATTTCAATTATATAGTAAATGATATAGAGCCTTTAGCCGAGAAGTCTACATCATGTAATTTTGTTGTGGAGGTCACGGACTAAAATCTGAGTACGAGGGTACATTTTTAGGGCATGGATTATTGTGACGTCTGACATCCCTTACCGAACATTTGGTCCAGAAAAAAACTAAGCGTAGAGAGAGCGGTAAGCTGATCACTAAACTGAGAGTTTCAACATCTGAGAAAGAAGAAGCTCTCCGCATTGGTAAAGAACATAGCTAAAAAAGGAGGCAATTGTCTGCCCTGCTATGATCTGCGAATTACTGATAAATTTATAGTACCGTATGTCACTACATCTTGTTACCATCGATGTTACCGTAAAGTAGTACGAATCGCAACCCTTAAACAGTATAGATAATAAGCTTCGTAATAATGGCGATCTCATTGACAAGTTGCACTTTGTGTGGCATAGGTTCGATTCCACTAAACCTTGAAAACTACTGACGTCGGCCGTGTCAATAACATACCCAGTTCAATCTAATCTTATCACAGCAGGTGACTTTGGCAATTTCAACTATTTTAAGAGAGAACCTTCCCTATTTATTTCCTTACCTTCATAAAAAAGGTTTAAAGGCATATACCGAAACCTGTCTCAATTTTCATGAAGTTAAACTTTCCAGAGGTGAGAGATTAACAGATTTGTTTTTTTGGATATCAAATAAATGGAGCTTTACGTCTTAGGGCGCGTTAGCGTCAAAGTTCTTTTTGTCTTCTTCAACGTTGATTTTTTGGTAATTTGCATTCCATTATTACCGATGGAAGAGTGTGATCGTTACAGAGGTGAGTAATCCTCAGTGAAGCCAGTTCAACTGGACACTATATGCAAATAATATTATATATACCTCACCATATACAATATATACATACAATACACAAAAAAGTAAATTCAGGAGAGTCATTTTCATGATGCTAAGGATCGTGTTTATTCGTTGTATTATTTTTTAGAAAAAAAATCATATCTATGGAGGGTTGTCAAGCAGAACTGCTCTCGGTCTAAAACGATTCATAGGCACTGTCTCGAAATGGTTATGATTAGGGTATCCAATCCCGTCTAATATTTTGATTCCGAAATCCCGGTACTGACATGGTCGTGATCCCGGGATTTCGGGATTGAAAATAAATCAATTCCGAAATCCCGGGATTGGATACCCTAGTTATGATAATAATAGGGCGTTGAGTAAGGATATTTATAGTGTGTTTTTCAGCTCATAGCATATTATGTAAAATAGTTGATTTTATCTCAAAGGTATCAAGAAACATAATGCTTATAAAATAATTAAACATAGTGATTTTCAAATTAGTCGCGCAGTTGCATTTGAAAGGGGTTTTTCGTTGAAGTAAATCAATGCTGATATTATTTAATTTTTTTGCACAAATATTTATTATTTTCAATGATTTCAACAATTAATATAATATCACTTGGTCATGTATATTTTTGTGTGCGGTATTTACATATTGTGTAAACAAGCATCTTATTATAATCAGCAATAAAAAATCACTATTTAGGTATTAGCTGTGTTAAAAATAAAATAACAACTTTTTTTGTACCAATTCCACATTTTTAAATTCAGATCAGAATCAGTCCTGTTTTCCCAATAAATAAAAACTGTTTGAAGGTTTGTTATTAAAGTTTGTGATTTAAAATATTCGAATATCTGAATATCATCTTGTAGTATTTACATATCATATTCAAATTATATAACTTACGAATTTATTCATGTAAATTCACTATTGTTTCATATTTCTGGCTAGACCTTATTGTTATCACCCACTAGTATAATATATGTGAGTGTTCAAATACAAAGAAGACTATATCAAAATATATATGATCACAAATAATATTTTTGATAACTCAATGGCCTTATATATTGTATATTTAATTTAACAAATAATTTATCAAATAGTCTCATTAAATACTGAACCACAAAATATATTTTATACAATTAGAATGATGATAATAATTAATATGACAGCTTTCGTGAATTAATTCATATGTTTGATCGACCTGGCATTTTCTTATTTCTGTAAGAAACGTTGTTTACATGTTAAATCTATTCGTTTTGATGTCTGGGTCAAACTTTCTCAAATGTCGAATATTTTTTTTTTGGATTTTCACTTCGTTTTTACGGATTGCAATTCGTTGATGCTTGATTACAGAATACTATAACGTCGAAAGAGTTTTCATTTTTATTTTGATAAAACTGTGTGTAAACAGAAAAAAATGCTCGACAAATTAGATTTTGCGTTGCTGTAATGCTAATGTTTGCATTGAGAATAAACACCCGATGACAATGTTACCTGTCAAAAAATTCTCAAAACTCACACATCTTCCATCTGCGTATCGTGCGCCATTAAAATTGGATGACGTGCATAACAGATAGCTGATAAATCAAGTACAATATAATTTAATAATATTGTTATAATTATTAAGCATTTCATGAAAGCTATATTAAAAATGGTATGCGCATAGCGATTCGAACAAAATCTATATTATTAATTTAAATTCTTCGTATAATAAAAACCCGTGAAGGAAGTATTCAAAATTTTGCGCACGTAACTTTCTAGTAGATAATCCACGTGGTAGGCATTCGATCCATTATCCAAAATCAGTTGGCATGTTCAAGTGAATTACAAAAAAAAAATCTTTTGTTTTAATTCCACATTCATTTAACATGATCATAACCGGTTTCACTCATGAGAAGACATATCAAGTAATAGATGAACGAGATCAGTGATTAAGAAAACTCTTCAAGCTTAATGTTACTATCTGAACAATGAATGCCTGATAAAAATTAAAACCACGTGTCACAGTTTGCAGCACAATACGTGGAATAATCTAAATTATTTTTTATTAAAACCTCTTGTTTACTGAAGCATTTAATATATGTTAGGTAGTTGTATAAATAGTTTATTTTTCATGTAAAAGTATCTTAAATAGTACAGTACACATATAGAATACATGTAGGATTAAAATATAAAGACTCGATAAAAAGAAGAAATACAAATAGCCAGGCAACTGAGAACCTACTTCTCAATCTTCACGTGTTTTCAGTAATAAAATAATGGTAGAAAAAAGTAGCTTTATTGACTGCTTACTTTTCCCTTACACTTCATCATAATACAGTCACCTCCCCCCCCCTTATTGCGTAGAGATTGGGACTACGCTATAGGAATACTACGTTATAGGGGCCTAGTCACCCATACAAAAATTGAGGTTAGATTATTTTAATTGTATTTTGTGAATTGAACGAAAACTTTTTTCTGTCACGTTCATTTTCTCGTTTTACCTGTCAGAATACGTCTAGCGAAATCAAGGGAAGTTTGGCAAATATTTTTTCAATGCACGTATATAAAATATGTATTTATGAAAATTCTAATTTGACCTTGGAAAATTAAAAGAAAAAAGCGTTTGGTAAAAAAACATCGCTATAGGGAGGACCGCAATAGGAGAAATGCCACATACGCTATAGAAAATATTTCTATAAGGGAACGCTATAAGGGGATTTCTGTATTCGCTTTATTTTTATGGTCACTTCAAAAGTACATATTCTAGAAATACAGTTAATATTATGATATTTAAATGTCTAATAATAAATGGACGGATTCGATATTTCGAGACTGATGAAGCAAATATTGGATTGAGTACCTTTGGTTTAAAAAGGGGTTCTCTGAAAAAATTAAAAAGCTTCTTTGATATGAGACCGCTCTCCATTTCTAAATCGTTAAATAGATTGACCGATGAAAGAATTTGTATCCCATTAGCGTGTTAATAAACCATTTGTTACTTTATCACTATACAATCTTGGAGCTTACGCCCATTGTTTTGAAATAGATGAAACCGATCATTTATAGATCTGGGACTAACTATTTAATTATTCATTTATTGCTTTTTAAGTTGTCTCTGAAACTTAATAGAAAAAAAACATTATCCAATTAAAAAGTTGTTTAATATTTTCATTTAATACCAATAAAGTGCTATTAATTATTTTACTCAATTTTAAAGTGTCCCCTGCTAGTTTTTGGTGAAAATGGATAATATTAAAAAAAAATACTTATACCACAACATTCAGGACTGGTTTTGCTCATCATGAGCATTATCAAAACATGAAATTTAAATCTATAGATAGATTACTTATACAAAATTTGAATCGTTCAAATTATGTACACTCCCACAGATTTTGTCACTAACGATCCGGGTTTCGCCTTTCGACATCTATCATATATTATAATAAAAAGTATTTTTTATTTTATATTGTATTGGTCCCAACTGCTTTATTGCATATTTCACACCAAAATAATTGAAGATAAATTATTATTTGACAAAACAAAAAAAAAACTTATTGATTCTCTATTGGCATTATTATTACGTATAAATAGTTCAGAATAAATTTGTACTCGCTATCCAGTATTCAAAGCAGGCGAAATTTTTACTCATAGAACGTGTCTGTGTTATTTGTCTCTTTCATCTTCACACACTCCCGTATCTTCCGTTTCTCCTTCTGGCTGTCACCTGATTAATGTCGCCCATGAATTATGATTACTTTGTCTCTTGTGAGAAAACGTAAACCCCTTTCGAAGACGACCGTCCAATTTTACCTAAAACAAATGGATGGTGCCAATAAGTCATCCAATTTTGGAAGACAAATGACTTTCAACTTTTGAAATGTAATGTTCTTATATAATTCATGGCATTGACAAGGTGTTGCCTACAGTAGTGAATATAATTAATAATTATTTAAGCAAAAACTATTACAGGCATGAAAATCGACTGTTCGGTTAGTACTGCTTAACTCATCATTGAATAAAAATTGATATTAGACTGAATATACCGCAAAAATTGCTTGTATTTTCTTGATTGTAAGGCGAATGTTTTTTCCTATTTTGGAGTCTCTGGATATTGACTGCGCCTTATAATCAATGACGTAGTAGATGACAACGTGTAACGTTATTTTATATTATTAGCAAATGATATTCGAAAATATTCGAAGATATACGTAAATGTTTAATTATTTTTATTATTTTTAGGATAATTTTTGAAAAATATTTTATAGCGTTTCCCATTTAGAAACGTTTCCTTTAATGTATGCTGCCGTCCCCCGTATAACGGTTCTCCCTATAGGGTAATTTTTCACAAAACGGTAAATTTTGAATTTTCATAAATATATTGTATTATAAATACATATTTTATATACGTGGATTGAAAAAATAGTTGTCAGTTTTTTTCCTTTGACATCACTAGACGTATTCTATGACAGGCGAAACAAAAAGGTGAACGTGAGGGGAAAAATGTTTGATTAGCAGATTACTTTCAATTCGCGAATTCAATACAATTGAAAGAACCTAACCTCAAATTTTGTATGTTTTTGCTGCGTATTGTCTTGCGTTGTAGTGCTGCAGTTCATGCGACACCCGAATTATTTTTCTATTATTTTATTGATTCTTTTCAAATTTACTGTTGAACAGAAGAATTCTTGTGACAATTCATTGGTGCTTTTACGAGGAACCAACTCCATGTGACATAGAGGTTTTCATGGTCTCGGTATATCTTCCAACTCCCTATCACCACTTACTAAAAATTCAACAATTTTTAGAATTTTCGTAGTTTTAAGCGTTTTCATATTTTTTTCCACCCTCGATAACTTATTTATCCTTTTGTTGAATAAAACAACACAAATACCGTTAACGTTTCACTTTAATCTCTGACCTCGGCATGCTTCAAATGGATCAAAAAATGTTTTTATTTAAAAGCAGTAGAATTACAAATAGAGCTGATGATTATACGTGTTAACTCGACGGAGGTCGGTGGTAATACAATTAAGCTTGTACGCACTAATTCTAAATACTTAAATAAAACCAACAAACTGAATTTTTAGTGATCATTAAACTATTTATTGATTTGCATTTACTTGGTAGAACTCCATTTTAATAGGGTAAAAATATCTTAGTATTTCAGTTCTACAGTTTTTTATATATGTTATACGTTGATAGCTATGCTTCTGTAGTTCTATAGATTATTACTATTCTTCTATAGTTCTGACGATGGCGAAAGCCGAAATAGCTATCAACGTATTACATATATAAAAAACTGTAGAACTGAAATACTAAGATATTTTTACCCAATCATTAAACTATTCTAAAATAATTAATACATGACAATATTTTCTGATAGTGTTTGTTATTCAATATTACAATAGCAAAATATGCTCAAAACTAGCAATATATCAAGGTAATAAGGTGTGCTTATTGAATATTCTAAAACAACGGTAGATATACATTTTTAATCTACAAAATTGACACAAATCCTACGACCAGAAATAAACAATTTAAAACAAAACACTAACATACAGCTGTGTTATTAACCTGTCAAATGGCCGTGAAAAATAAATGCTCGTTAGGTTAGTTTTAAAATAATATGTATGAAAATGACACTAATGTCACCATAAATCATAAAATACATTCCAAAGTCTCTTAAAAGTATGCCTCGATATTATGGACGTATCATATTTTTGAACTGGGGCTAAGGACACCATCGCTCATGATAATTATTTTTTGACATCCCGATAGGTGTCCCCTTGCCATGATTAACGCCGCTTTTGTTTCGGCCCACTTTTGTTTTTTTAACTATCTGTGGATAAAATTGACACAGGTATGCAATTATAGAAATTGGAAATACATCAAAGGGCGAGTTTGGTATGTCGCAACTTCTCCGATAGACAAGAATAGTTTTTTTTACGTTATCACGAAAACGGTGAAACGTTTGGATTCGAATGTCTTCTTTGAAACGCCATTGTTCAACGTATTTATAAAACTAAATATTATTCACGTGTAATTCTGAAGAACAACATAACAAAATATGAGACTATAATATAAACTATTAATAATGAATGTTCTCTCGATATGGTATAAAAAAAATTTTTACACCAGATTGTGTTTTAAATTCACATTGTCACCATGCTTTCTATAAATCATTTTAAGACAGCGAAATTTTCTTTGACGGGTAAAATATTTTTAAAATAATAATCAGCCAGTAAATTGAGCCTTGTTGAAACAAAATTATAAGCAAATATATTATTTGAAAAAAAAACCTCAAAATCACTAGCTTAGCTTCCCTCCGCCTTGCGACTGATGAATTCCTTATAATTTTTAAATATTATATTTGAATTATAAACGAAAATATTAAAAATGCGGTATCGTCACCCTAAGAATAAAAATCAGACACTGAAATAGTCAAGGAAAAGTGAAGAGTGTATAAAATAAACTACAATGGACAATGTCTAATAATTTTCATATCATTTATATCAAACTATTCCCGGGTCCATAAAAAGAATATTTTACTGCACTTTCTTATTTAACGATAAATATATATTATAAGTGTAGAATCTTGGTATTATTACGTGAAATGTTTATGATCTTTTATATATATTTTTTAATACTTTTACGTTGTGAAACGTTGGGTTTGTGAATTATCACAGCATATTAAATAATCATAATCGAATTTCCATGTAAATATACCTATCAATCTGCAATAAATCAGTTTATTTTTTATTCCGACTGCTGAGACTAGCAAAAAGACTTTTTCTATTCGTCTAGTCGTGATATGATTATCTGTATTCTCTTTTAGGGCCGTATTTATAAATTGGTTTCGCACCAAAACGTGTCTTCTTCGCTCAGTCGTATGAGCCTAAATGATTAATTGATTGATCGTAGCCGGCATGCTGTTATTTCTTACATGTGTCTTGCAATCATACACGTGTTATAATTGCGAAAATTATAGACGCTGAAAACAATTGATTACATATTAATTGTAAAAAGATTTTTTTTCTTCGATTATTTTAATAAGTTGTAAAGGTTGTCACCTGTTAACAGACAACGAAATTTTCGAATACGCTAAGATCGCAATCATAATATGAAATGTGTACTCGAAAATTAAGAAAATGACACACAGAAATAAACTACTTGAAAGTTTATAATAAAATGAAAAAAATACGGTTACGGGTAGGGAATTATAATACAAACACCGTCTTTTGAAAAAACTAATTTTCAAATTCCTATATTTCTTTTAAAAAAATGCCCTGTTGGGATTGTCCAGTTATCATATTCTGTAACTGTATTTTATTTAAAAAAAAAATACCCCAGATTAGTACCAGCAGCTTAGAAACCTCCGAGCACACTTTCTGGGTTGGCGCCCATTCTAATATAACTATGTATTTTAATATGTCTTTTAAATTGATATAACTCTAATCGACAAACATTTTTATTTGTATTGTATGAGCATTATAAACTTCATTATACCTACTTCTCCCAAACTCTAAATTTTAGAACAGTGGGAAGAATGAGAAGATTGATTTTTCTTTTTTTTAAATAGACTAATACTAAAAAACACTGATCTTGTAGAACACAAGACTAGTTCTGCAACTATATATTTATTTATATAATATAAAGAAAATATGTTTTCTTCATGCTATCAAAATAATAGTGTACCTTAAGATTTCGACCGAAGGTGCTTGGTGGAATTTCAATATTAAATTTGAATCGTTCTATTCTGACAAGTTCAGTTCAAGTTCATCCATGCACTTCAACGCCTGAAGATGCCGAAAGGCAAAACCCGGGTCGTTAGTTACAAAATCTGTATAAATGTACATAATCTGAAAGATTCAAATTTAATAATAGCGTACGTTATAAAATGTTTACAACAATTGTCATTATATTATTTATTATCTCAGTATAACAGATAATTTTATTTGATGATACATAATATTGTACATCTTAATTTAAACATTTCATTATGTAGTATAAAATTTTAATTAACAACTTTGTTACATATTCCATTGGTTGTGTTCATTGACACATGTTTCTCACACGTCATATTGTATTACATACATATATATACAAAACTTTACGATATAGTTATTCTGAAAAATTGTCTTAGGCACATTCAATCAAATAACAAAAGTTTTAAATTTTATATTACATATCATAAACATTAACAAATCTACCGCCGAGTTCATCGAAAATATGTAGTAATTAACCGTGTATTTTATTAGTAAAATTTCTTAACTTGAATTTTCTCTCATTGCAGCTCGGAGGTTTTTGATCAGCCATTCGGGGAATGTCAGCGGAAGTGCCCGGGAAAACAGCTTCATTGGCCAGCCCCCTACTGGAGCTTGGCCAAACATTTTCAATTTGGCCACAAAGGCTCGTATAGAAACTAACGCAACGTGTGGTGAGCATGGTCGAGAGGAATTCTGCAAAGAGGGAAACTCACCAAGGTATTTATCATAAAATAATACTGTTTATCGTAGAGAATATAAATGAATTTTAAACAGCACGTTGCATATAATCAAAGTTTCTACACACACTACGATGTGACCCCGCTTTTTTGTGTTTGTTAAAGATGCCGATGATATTTTCATAGGATTACATTTATGAACCTGGTATTATCTATTTATTGATTTGGCATTTACTTGGTAGAACTCCATTTTAATAGGGTAAAAATATCAAGGTATTTCAGTTCTACAGTTTTTTATATGTTATAAGTTGATAGCTATTTCGGCTTTTGCCATCGTCAGAACTAATTATGACGATGGCAAAAGCCGAAATAGCTATCAACTTATAACATATAAAAAACTGTAGAACTGAAATACCTTGATATTTTTACCCTACTGGTATTATCTATTTAAAATATGATCGCATACCGATATTGTTTGACTGTCCAAAAAATACGTAATACTTACTTTTTAATAATAATCATCGACATAAACATGTAACCAAGCTTTTAGATAGGCCATTCAAAATGGCCGAATATTTTTTTGTGTAACAGTAATTAAAAAATTAAAACAATTAAAGTTGAAAGCAAGAACAATTAATTATATTCAAAAAATAAAATACTCTTTTCTGCTAATTCCTACTTTGATTTAGTAAGATTAGGACCGGTTTCACTCATAATAATCATTATCAACTGATGATAATGCTTCAGTTAATAATGTTCGTAATGAGCGAAATCGGTCCTAATCTTAATAAATAAAAGTGGGAATTAGTACAAATGACTGTTATTTTTTTAATATATTGGCTTTAGTATTGACAGTTAACACCCTAAAAGTGCAGAAAATTTCTGAAAAACTGTGAAACAAAAAAGATGCCAAATTTATCACAAATTTGAATGCTCACTCTTCTTTTGGTTCACATGCCTCTTAGACGGTTGTCGTATCTCTAATTTTCCGATATTTTATGACATACTTCACTTGAAATTATTGCCAATCAATTAGATAATATCTCGATAACTTTTCAGAGGACGTGCTGCACAGTGTGGTATTTGCGATGGACATAGTCCAGATCCGAATAAAAAACATCCAATAAAATATGCCATTGAGGCAAATAACAACTGGTGGCAAAGTCCAACCCTGGCCGAAGGCGAAGAATATGAACAAGTCACCATCACCATCGACTTGGGACAGGTGAGTTATTAATTAACAACTAATGTTTTACAAATAATAGCGAAGAGATTATAAAGTATTGTTATTATCCTCATACCCAACGTGTATCACTGAGGAAATATAATCAGAAAGTGTTAAAAATATCTTTTAATTAACTGAAACAAGTTAATACATACAAACAAATATTTCTACGTATTACGTGGTCTCATTTAAAAGAAGATAGTACATTATTACAAGAAGTCAATACCAATTATGTGAAAAAGTCATTAAAATACTGTTTTTTAGTTTCTTAGAAAATATTCCGTTGAAAAGTGTAACTTCTTTCATTTGAGTTGTTGATAGAAGATGCGTTAAAATACGTGACTAAGAATTCATGGTATGAATGTCTTAAACGTATGAAACGATGGCTTAAAGGAAACAAAGTTATACAATTCAACTGTCATATAATTTACTGCACGTGAATATTATAGGTATTAAAATAATGTCCAGCGAAAAACTTCGAATTGGAAAAATCTTGTAAGAATAAACACCGTCTATAAAAATATTCTCTGTAAAAATAAAAATAGATTAAAATTCTTTAATAAAACTCTTTACAGATGATTCAACACAACGTTCTCATAATCGTATCAGTTAGTTTAGATTGGGTTATGCTTATTATTATTTAAATTTACACATTAAGTTATACTAAGTGTGCATCTGAAAGGGGAAAAATATCCTTATAACCTTTTTGCTTCCCAAGTATGCATAATAATAATTATATTCTCGCATTGGGTTTTATCACTTCAATTAAATTCTGTTGATTTTTGCCTATTACGGTACCTCGGTGAATGAATTTCTATTATTTTAACTTTGAACCCTTGTAAGAGCCTTATCTAAATATCATAACAATAATGATTACACATTGTCGCGTACCCACCCCGCCATTTAATTTAATAATAACGGCCGGAGCCATTGTCCATTATTATTTGTATGACGTTTGAAAGGGACTGCTACTTGGCGAACGCTGTAATAGGATTTTAGAAATGGGCGAAGGAATCTTGGAAGCATTTTCTCTGAATATATATTATATTAAACTTATTCAAAACAACATATACATAACTATTGGTATAGTTTATGACAGATTTACCTTTAAAACTAATCATATCATCTCCTTTATCAAACTAATGGTAAAATGTATTTATATTGGCATTGTAGTTGCCGGCATATATGTATGTACAGCTTAGTAGGTAAAAGATCTTGCTTGGCTATAAATTTGTGGATCGGAGCGAGATAAGTTAGGAATTGACATTTTAAGATACAGCCAAAACAATGTTTAAAAACTCCGTATACTTGAAAATATGTTTATACTAAAAATACACCTTCTAATTCTAAAAAATATAAGCTATGTATATATATTTTTTTTAGTCGATTGGCATTGATATGTCATATTCAATGTTTTGTGACTAATCTTTCTACAGACCTCGATTCGTTCTCGAAAAAATAAACTCTCGTTGGTCTCTTGGTTTCAAACGTAGACTTAAAACTTCGTATGTCACAACCAATGTAGATAAATTAATTAATTATGGAGGAATGTTATACTGAAATGCTTGTTTTTTCTGTCGTCGAACGTCATACTACTAAGGTTACGATGTTTCGATTTTGCTTAATTTGACATTTGCTATCTTGAATATGGGTATTTGAGATGTCTTTTCTCCTCGGATTGATTTTAAGTGATCAAAAATAATCACCGCATTGGCTGCTGTAATGTAGTATATTTTTCTATTTTTCTTGTATAAGATGACTGTTACTCAGTCGCTCTACCTCAAACACGTATTAAAAAGGAGTTGGTTTATAAGTATATAATATAATGTATTTAAGCATATTTTTTAAATTGCATACAAAACAATACATTTATGCAATCGCTCTAGCCTTAAATGAGCTTTTATCAATTAAATTTATTTGTATATTTTGTGAAACAGAATGCAACCCGTTGATTATTTTTAGTGTAGCAATGAAAAAAATTACCCAAGGCAAAAAATACCTCGTTTCAAGAGTGCATATCTTTGATCTTTCCAGACCTTTTATTTTACTTCGGGGAGCCTTAGGGTTCCTCGAAACACGATTTGAGAAACGTTAGTTAGATAAATTCAAATGTTTGTTGTGAAAAAAGTAAAACATTATACATGGATTTGATAAAACCAATGATTGAACTTGATATTTTAAATTGTTAAGGGTATTTTTTTAGAATCATAATATATTTTACGTTTAACATCTATAAAAAAAGCTTAACAGTATATTTAGACTTTTGACAACGATTTTTAAAAATACCGAGGTTTCTTGGTTATATTTTTCTTTCATCCAGTAAATTAACGTTAAAATATTTCTTTAAGTAGTTAATTGCTTCTGCATATATAGCTGAGTTTTCGTTGTTAAAATCTCAAAAATAAATCCATCTACGATATCTCAAAGACAGTCCATTCTATTAAGCCTGTAGTGTCATATGTATATCGAGGAAAGCTTTCTGCCAAATGACATATCGCAATGTACCTACTGCCTAGTGTTATTGATTATCAAAAGTTAAACAAATATAAACATCTATAGCCATATCCGATCCCTATTCGCAGCTTATGGTCACCACACAGTTCTTTCAAGATTCTCTGGTCTTCGCCAGTCTGTTTACCGTAGCTCTAATGAGTAGATTCTATGGATGGTTATCAGTGACCTCTCACGACGAAGGGATCCATCAGATTTGTAGAAGAGACGGGCTTGGTTCAGACTCTTTTGGGGTACTCGCACGATATTTTCAAGCCAGACACATAGTTTTTCAAGTGAATATTTTTAATTTTGCACAAATTTAACATATATACTGTATATATTAAGTGACCTTTTTGAATTCCATATAAAAAGATTTCACGATTAAATATAATTTGCAGTTTCTGTTCACTTAATAATAAGCCACCGATTCATCAGCATTTCTCCCTTTGACACTCCCGGTTAAATAACAAAATATACGCTAAACGCTAGCTACGCCACTGGAAACTGCAATATAAAATGAACGGATGGGAAAGCAGTGGTGGGTAGAGAGGGCCAAGTAAGTCTTTATTCCTAAATGCGCACAACTGACCACATAAGTAGTCTGAGCCTCCAATTACCGCGAAAAGGATTTCGTTTAGTTTCAATACGTGCCATCTTTACGACCAACCAATGACCAGTGGAAGATTAATGCAATCGCATGCAGATTCAACTTTTTAGTAGTGGGAACCTTTTAGAAATAGGAATTATTTTTCAAATCAAAAAATATTTGAAGATATCATCCGTATTAATTCCAATATATATCTGCGAAATTCCATATCCCCGTACACTTCTTCCCCATTGCATTTCTTTCGCGCAATTGAACTTAATCCAGATTTTTTTTTATTTATATGACATTGTTACAGGAACAGTTTTTTTTTATCACTAGGCAAAACCGTCTAGAAATACAAATTTTGAAATATGCACGATAAATTTTAAGATTTCTCAACTAGTTGCCTAACTGAAGTGCCAAACAGTAAAATTTAAAACATAAAACGTCAAATATTTTAAATATTATCGACATTCATTTTTAAGTCTAAATTAAAAGTGCACTAGGCATTTACCTTGTTACACATAAGAATCGAAGATATACATAAACTAAACGAATTGAAATTCCTTTTTTTTTAATAAAATATGAAAGAGAAGACTTACAAACTAACACTTATTGCTTACATAGACAAAAGTAGCGGTGATCATTAAATTTTAATTTGTAATATTAAAATTGTAGTATTTATTTGATCTTTTGTATTTCCACTATCGAGGTTTTCACTTTTAATTGTTGTACGAAAAGCATTAAAATAAAAAACGAATTTTATCTATTTTATCGAATATCCCTATTTAACAAATGTCTAGCTAATATTAAATTAAATTTGATATCCTTTTTCACTACACTGTAATGCCAAAAAGTGTGTCAAATTTTTCATCTCTTTAAAAAAACACCTTTAGACAGAATATCGCAAAGTGAATATGAATAAACTAAAAAATATATTGTAATTTTAACGTTTTAAATGTCTAAATAAAGAATATTTTTCTTTTCTGCTGGACGCAGTGAAGTGGCAAGATAAAAACATTGATAGTACTAATTACAAATTATTTACATACACATATTTGCCTTTTTAAAGTGGCGAAACATGTATTACAATTTGTAGCACAACACTTTAAGTAGAAAAGTTATCAAATTTAATTTTATAATAAAAACGAACGTCAACAAACTAACCGTCGAATCCATCGAAAATATTAAATATTAAATTTGAAATCGGAATAAGAATCTTTGTATTTCGTTCAATTACTTGATATATATTGTGACCTATATTATGGTGTTGTATTTTGTGTATTGAAGATTGACGATACGTGCATTAATACGATATATGGTCCGAACGTCTCCAGAACAATTCGTGGAAGTATTATGGTGAGGAGCGTCTCACTTGAAACGAGTGGGAAGGATTTAAACCATTGTTCGCGTGGCGTGTGACGACTTAATAACTTGGACCGCAATCTGGAAATGCTGATCGGCTCACCGGAGTCAGATATTTACAGTTAAGATAATACCTTACTAAACGCAATAAAGGTCTTAAATAATCAATGATGCTTACGAATGACAAAATGATTATTGTTATTTTACTTTATAATTGTCGGAACCGTGGTTGAATAGTCAACGTCGTTGGCTTTGATCACGTCCTGATATTTAAACTTAAAATCATTTAACAAACGATTTCTGGTTAGAAATGTTAACTTTTGTGTACTGAGCTACCCATACTCAATATTTGTAAGAGTTACTTCTTTTTTGTTTGCCCAATTTGAAGTTTTTAACTGATGAACTCATTATTAACACAAAAGTGAGCTAGAATGATACAAGAACGAATCTATACCCACCATCCAAATTAAAAATAGCCATAAAGCTCATAGCCTGTTTTTCATAGTTTTAGCATGTAAATCAGTACGGATTCATTTTCGTATATATAATTTTTTTTTATTATAAAGGCTGGTGTACTGGGTTAAGCCGGTGGATGGTTTTAGATAAAGCTTAAATGTTCTATGCGGAACCACTAGGCTTTGAACAATGATGCGCTAAAACACGACAGTCATTAAATTTATCGTTTCATATTGCTCAAAAGCGTGCATATTAAAGTTATCAGGGGTAAATTGCAGTCGAAAATTCGGAGATATTTATTACGTAGCAATATTTAAAGGTGAAATGGAGCTAAATATTTTTTTCTGAGTTTCAAACCTAAACATTATTTAAATGGGCTTATTTATGATACAAATTTAAGGGACGTTAGTTATAGAGTTATGGTAGTGATCATAGATAATTTTCATTTATCGATTCTGCTTATATCAAAGAAAATTTATTATTTTATCTATAATAAATACTACGCAAATTTACACGTCACTTTCTATGAAAGATGCTGCTTTTTTGTCTATTGAATGTAAATATTCAAAGAATGGTAAATTTTTCTTCTTTCATTAAATTCAAAACATAACAATCAGGAAAAATTAGGAAACTATCTATTTCTATTCTAACAGGTGATATTTTAACATTATTTTACATGACTTCTACCGAAAAAAAATTCCAATTCAAATAATTAAAACTTAATTATTTTATTTAAAAAATGGCTCATATTTATATTATTTAGTTTTATAAGTTATGTATATTAAATGCGCGCTTTTTAATGCTATAATTTTTCTCTCTAAAAATCAATATAAGACATTCTATAATTAATTATTAGTATGTTAAAAATTACTTAGTTGTATATGTATTTTTTAGATGTATGTATTTCCTCAAAAATATAGTTTGTAACGTAGCTTAATATACAGTCAATACGTTGAAATTGCAGACCAAATTCTTCCGTATTAAAAGAAAAATATTTTTTTAGTATTCTTAACGAACCAAAGTATATTAATTGTCAGTTTGAATAAACTGTTAGCACAACTGAGCTCTCTGCGTAAAGGTAAATTAAATGCACCATTTATCTTTGTGGAGGGCAATAATAGAAATATTATTATCTACCGGTTTCTTAACTCAGGTGACATCTCTACCTGTTCTTATTGATCTGTGCCCTCTTTTATCTTGCCGTCAATATTTGTTTAGTAGTGAAGAGAGTATACCCAGTTCATGGTGGTCATTTAAAGTCTTTATTTGATTTTGATCTACCATCTCAAAATAAGGCTATCTTCAAAGCGTACAATATTTCAACATGGTATTTTGGTTGGTTAAATAAATCCGTACAATCATTGCTTGCCTTATTTTTATTCCCTGTTTCAACACTTTATTAATAAAATAAATATCATACATAACAAAACAGTAATGTAAGTTTAGAAAAAAAAGATGTTAAAAAAAAGAATCTAATTTCCCTTACATAAATGTTTACGTCATGTGATCTGCCATTTCTTCGATCTTTCATTTTCCAAATACCACTCATACACGATTTGCTACCTTTAAGTTAAGTTCAGTCAGTTCAAGTTCATCCGTGCACTTGAACGCCTGAAGATACCGAAAGGCGAAATCCGGGTCGTTAGTGACAAAATCTGTGGGAGTGTACATAATTTGAACGATTCAAATTTACCTTTAATTCAATTTAAAATATTCTACTCAAAATCTTCAATCACGTGTATTTTTTTAATATTTAAAACAATTGGTGTAAGGAAAATATTTTCCTCATACAGAGTCATTATACGAGTGCGTGGAACATAAACAATTAAAACTATCATTTTATTACCCTTTCATGATATTCAAATACGGTGTGATTTCTATGTGTGGCATATCGCCACAAAATTGGGCAAAATATCCAAATAAAATAGCTAGAAAAAATGATAATTAAGTAGCTATACCCATTTATAATTATTCTGATGTTTCAATATACATATAACGTCGTTCCTTTACAAGTGAAGGTGGATACAATGTTGAGTGACATGCACATTCTTGACAAGTGTAATTTGATGTGTTAACATTTAAATATTTATCATAAATTCATTGATTGTTTTGACTTGTCGTGAACACTTCTTGAAATCATTTAAGTTGGTAATGAAATGATAAATATCCTATATCGCACAAAGCTTTCAAAAGTCCAATGAAAAAGCTTTTCACTCACCATTAAAAAAAATCGTTAAATAATGGTTCATCATTTATATTGTATTGTTCGTGTAATATTTCATCCATGTAGAGACATTCGTCAATCTTTGAGTGGCTTCACGCCTGCTCGTCGACCGACCAGCGCGTTTTTTGAAATTTATTTGTTTCGTGTCGCTTTTGTTTATTTAAATCTCTTACTTGCACTTATGTCACATATAATCAATATTTCTAAAGCCATTGAAAATTTTCATACCAGCTCTCGAGATAGAAAAGGATTCTTAGAAAATAGAAAATGATTCGAATTATTCCAAATATTGAGCTCGATATGTGTCTAACGATTACTACAAGCAAAATATAAATGCGTATAAAGCAATTGCACAATAACTTTAAGTAGTATAAGAAAAATAGTTGATAGATAACTAAGATGTACTTTTAATTAAACTACATATTTTCACACTGAAAATATTTACTACTGAATTCATTCGT
>CM062824.1:26568070-26796552 GCA_031772345.1 Himalopsyche anomala
TTCCTTGTCTATCGAGTTTAAAAACTAGCCTCAGATATATCGCTATCATGTAAATTTAACCAAACTGATATTTCTTTTCAGATACTGAAATGGATAATCCAACAATGTCTCACCAAACTGGATTTTCATATTACAACTTCTAAGTCAAAAATTCATAAATTTTTTCAGTTATTAAATGGCAAATCAGTATTTACTTAATAAAAAATCAAATTATCATTTGAATGGTGAAAAATTAAAGACGTCAAAATTTTGATTCACATTTTTTAGGAATAGCTTATATCAGTTACCTAATATACTGAATTTAAAACAAAATTAACAAATAAATTACAGATTTATTTTTCACAAAAAGTAGTTTGATTGACATAACATAAAGAAAAGAATATTATTTAAGAGATAATATTTTGAAATAGTTATTGCACTTTCTAGTATACTTTGCAAATGTGAAAAAAACGATGTTTACCTCTCGTATTGTGAGCGTGTGTGACATCATCTGAATGTTGACTTGCGATTGGCTGGTGGGGAGATTATCTGATGATCTGGATCTCACCAGTTGTCTAGATCCGCTGAGAACTGACCGAGACTTTAATACCATCTCCGTCTTTATGAAGATCCGGGAAATATACTGTGAACTGAAATGATAAATGTAAATATTACAACAAACAAAATCTCAAGTGTTAACTTATAACACTTAACATAATACCATTTGAGTAATCAATCATTTTCTATCAAATTAGGTATATTTGTACTATTACTGCACAGAAAACAACATTAGTCAATCAAAATTTTTCTTCTTTAGCATCTACTGTCGACCCTATAGCGTCAAGATTGGAACTATGCTATAGAAATACTACGTTATTGGGGACTAGGCACCCATTTAAAATTTGAAGTTAGATTCATTTTTATATACAAAATATATTTAGAAGAGAATATATATCTATAAGAAACTTCTTTATATGGGGGAACGCTATAGAGGGGTTTACTGTATTTTCAATTTGGTCTTACCTAGATCTTTACTGAGTTCATCTGTCGGCATGTGGTTTTATGTTGACAATTATTTCAGGATGGCAATCAAATAAAGATGGATTTTAACATTTAATATTTTGTGGCTTTAGATTTGTTTGTAAATATTTACCTCCTTCCAATAAATATATGAATATTTTCTCATTTGAAATAAATAATAAACATTATGTTAATACCAAAAACCACTGATAGGTGTGTGCGGTATCCCTATATGAAGAAATAATAATAATTCCATCAAAATTATGAGATCGGCAATAGGTAATAGTTGATGTAACACTCGAATGTCCGACAAGATCTAGTGAACTTATTACAATCAATTTTCTATGAACCATATTGAAACGTGTATTAAATACCTTAACGCTCGTATGCTGAATGCCGTGCGGAGTAACTTTGTAGGGGACACAGGAATATTCCTGCAAAATTTATTGAGAGCATTTTCCACGCCATTCTTTGTCACTTCACCCATCCACTCGGAGTTCTGGTTTGTTGAGTATTTGTGAAATAACATAATGACTGCCATGGCTACTCTGTAAAGGACCTAAGTAACAAAACAACATTGTGAGTTAGTGCAGATTGAAAATTCATATTATGTAAACATTGATTGTTATTTGAATGATTTCTTTTTCGTTCTTTCATAAAAATATTGTCATTAAAAAACATATCATTCGGGTAATATTGATGAATGATTTTCATAATTAACTTTCTTAAAATATGAATACATGGCTGATTATTTCTGAAGTCTGTCAATACTGACATAACCTTAGCACATTTTGAATATTTCCATTCATTGTGAACAATTTTAATAAAAATATGTGATGGATACTGTACATTTATAGTTCGATATTGATTCATTTTTAAAACCAGTATTTCAGTAATGAAAAAAATACCAGATAATTGAGTGTGAGCTGATGAATGTGTTGTATAATATTTAAATTTATTTTATATTATTAATATTAATCAATAATTAGTCTTTAAAATAATCTCTATGACTAAACATGACTTATATTTAAATCAATGTTTGCAAATGAAGTAAGATATGAACAATAATTCTAATATTAAAGATAAAAAGGATTAATTTTCAATCGAAAAACAAATCAGTTCATTTTATGATAGTGGTTAGATTGGTTATATTTGTAAATAATTTATAATTATATATTACATGAAATTCTGTATCTAAGATAATTCAACTAAACAATTTTCATTAGTCACAAGAACAAAATATCAAAAAGTAGTGCATATTGCGTCCAAAATTTTGTAAAAAATAACCACTATATTTATCACAATGAATTTAATTTTTATAGCAACTCATTGCACTAATTTTTTTTTAATCCATGTCCGCTCCAAACGTGGAGCATATGGTCTCCTAATGAAGGTATCTCAACAGAAATTTTTCTACGAGAACTGTTTGTTACTCAGTCGATCAACCTCACTTTTTTTCGAAGTGAGTAGTAAGGGAAAGAATGCTAAGGCTAGAATAGGATTAGACAGTGAATTGACATCACAAACACCCAGTCTTCGATTACAACTTTGAATTGAATAATTCTCAAATTCACTGTGATCCTACCGGGAATCGATCCTAGACCTGCGTGATCGGTAGAGCAAGCTATAACCAACTGGGCCACAGCAGGCAACAGAATTTATAGAATTTAAAATATTACCACTTTTTAACTATAACACACAAATACGAATAAGCTTTGAATATAATTTATATACCTATTATGTATAAAAAGAATATATTTTTTAACTTTATAAGAATTCAAGTTATTTGAATGGAATAGGTAAACTTTTGCTTTTATAAATATAAGAGCAAAAGAAGAAGAGAAGAAAACAGAGCACTTCTTTGACATGCTGAGCATTTGATACAGGCTTGAAGGGTTAATCCTGTTTTTAAAATATGCAATAGTCAAAATATCATCAAAGTCAATATTATACGTTAGCCAACCTTTATCCCCTCGTGGAAGAAACAATCCATGACTCGCACCAGGTGAGGGAACGGAAGACCGGCAAGAATCCACCACTCCCAGTCTGAGTACAGCCGCTCCGCCCGAGCACCGCACACTCTCGCTACGTATGCCCACGCCGACTTCTACAAAAATAACAAGGAAATATTGAGGAAAGATGTTTACCAACTTTTTTTAAAAAATAAAAGTAAATTTCTTCATGAATCAATTAACTGAAAACTTAAAAATAGATTAAGCACATTGACTGCATACATAGACTACCAACAGACTACTCTCAATAGAGACAGACCAAAGCAACGTCATAGTTTTATTTATTTTTTATAAAAGCAGTATCTTAAATAAACTTTTGATATTTTACCCAAAAGAACAAAGCTAAAATGATATAGAGTTAACTCTCGATTATCCGGGCTAATGAAGAGGAAGGGTTACACTGATAATCGAAAAATGCAAATAATCAGTACTCAATTTAATTTCCTGTTAACATTATATGGGCCCTCTAGAGGTGAAGTGAGCCAAGTAGTAAAACGGTAAAACTTTTTTCTTGGACTTTCAAGTACAATCACGTCTTTATTTAGTGTTTTGGTGGATTGTATATTTTTATTTTATGGAGATAACACTATTGCAATGTGTATTAACTGAGGTTACTTCACTTTTACGATACTTTGAGACATATAGAATATTACAAACGCATCTACTTATTTTTTTCTAAAATACCACTTGGCTCACTTCACCTCTAATGGACCCATATTATACAATTTTGTAGCAGGTCATAAATGTTGCCATTTATAATACTAATTATCTACAAAGAATATCTGTGATTTCTGTTTGTTTACAGGAACTTTCAAACGATTTTCTAATATTTATTGAATTCATGGATGGGTAATCTCCACACGGATTAATGGGAGTTTAATGTATCTATGCAAAATGAGTGTATTTATGATTTTTTATAAAAATCATTAGAGTTTGAATAAAGCCGATGAGGTGAAGAAATCATTAGTAATGGTAGAAGCTTTGATTACTTTTTAACATCTACAAACTGATGAAAAAAAGATAATATGATATAGCTTTACCTAATCGATATTTGTTATGTTTTAGAAAAAATAGATGAATTGAATTTCCACTCTGGTCATTATGTCATGAAAGTGTGATTGTTACCTACATGAAAAAAATAATGTATATTCCATTAGTCCATAAAGAGTTGAAGAGTCCTTACCATGTATATCCCCATGGACAGCGTTATTAAAAGGTGAAGATGGTGATCATGCAAATAAATAAATATTAAAAATTAAGTATCTACAAGTTTTAATATGTTTAAGTAAGATTTGAAAACCCCTGGAACAGGAGTGTCTCCATCAAAGTTATTGATTTTAAAAAATATATTGAATTAAGAAATAAAACGTGTAGCTATGTTTTAAAAAAGTGAAAATGATTGAATTTGTTTTTTTGCAGGCATGCAACTACTGCAGATGGGTTTCTATGTTACTGCTAGATTATTGGTACATAAAGAATTTTATAGAGGTTAAATACAAATTAGTATATTTAGATTAAAACTATCAAAACAAAAATAGAGGCAAAAACAGGAGATGTCCAAAGATTACAGTAGTGAGTAACATGACAAGTTCATCACACATTAACTTTATTTCACTACAAACAATGGAACTTCTAATTATTTTGAAAATAATATTATGTGAGTTATTGCCACACAATAATATGTTTAATTTCAAATGTATATCGACTGTGGAAAGGAAAAAGGACGTAACCCACACATAGCAAATTTTACAGGAGGCATAAAAAACGTGTTCTGATGATTGTGGGCCATATGCAAATTATGAAATATACACAACCTTGAAGTGCACGGAGACTTCTAAACTGGTGTTTAATTGACATAATCTAATATTAATTAAAGAAATTGTCTAGTAAAAACCTTTTTTTCAGTCTTTCTTCTTGGTTTCAATTTTCACAAGCTCATCTTTTTTCAAACTTAAAAGCTAAATTTATATACTAATTCGACGTTTGAAGCATACATCCTTTTGATAGATCAAGTTTGATACAATGTGATTATCGAAAAAAGCTGTTTTGAAAAAACTGTGGTTTATGTCCTTTTTCCTTTCCACAGTCGATATATACGTAGAATGTAGATATTTAATCATTAGATTAACTAAAAAAATACGTATCTAAATTTGAAAAAAAAAAAAGGAAATGTGAGTTAAAAATAATGTCACCTAAAATAAATTAATTAAGTATTTTCAATCTTAACCATATAAAATCGAAAGAAATGAATTAACTATTATAGTTAATTACATTTCCATCTATAAAAAAATCTGAAACACAGATGGACATTTTAAATGTTTAGCCGACTATGTGGTTGTAGGGAGGTAAACTATTCTATGCCAAAAATGGCTTTGCAAGGCCTCTTCTCTTCATGCAGCTAATAATGTTAGAAATAAGCTAGTTTTTTCTACTATTTTTTTATGATTTAATCATACTTGAGGTATTTTTCTAGAATATCACAAGAAAGAGCATCACGAGGTACACTATGTCGATATCTGAATTTGTCCCAAATTGACATAGCCGTAGTTCACCTCCCGGTTACAGATGGCTATGATACTTAGCAGTATTGGTCTACCATAATAACTCAACCGCCGGCAGAATTCGGAAATTAAACTAGCCAATCTAGAGCTTGTACGATAGCAAACATAAGTTCACGAGTGTCACGAAAGCCGTTTTGACAGACAATCCGTGATAGTGTGCGGAAATTCATTGCAAAAATACAACTGTGAAGACGACAAATCTTAAAAAAGAATTGATCATTTCGATCAATAAAGCTGCGGATCGCGTGGCGGCTATCACAGATAAGTGGTATATCAACATTACTCCCGCGACACTGGCGCCCTCTCTAAACGGACAACTTATAATGATCGATGTATAGTAGCGAAATGCATTCAAACCACGAACCAAACATTTTATGCTAGTATTTTTATCTAACACATAAACACACACATAAGACAGCGGGAAGTTTTAAATAAACATGTTAAACTTCTACATAGATGATAACATTTATCATAAATTACTTTGATCTATCACCTTTAACGCGGTGGAATGAATACCGTATTAGTGATGACTAATATTGTTTTTTTTTTCAATAATAAAATAAGTACATTTAAATATAAAGGGAGGCTTACGGCATGTTTTTTGGCAATCTGCATAACAGTCTTCCATGTTACTTCATAGAGAAGTTTTGTCTGCGTGATGAACATTTTCTCCTTGGCGGCGACCAGACTCGCCATGCAGTGGTAGCATTCCTCCTCTGAAAAGAAAGATTATCCAAATAAGTAAAATAATAAAATATGTACAAGTACATTAAGAAGATAAGTAAACTGCCAACAAATATCAACCAATATTATAAAATTTATTACAAAAATCATCCATTTTATTTGGTGGCAAAATGTATTTATCAGACAGAATACGGTAAAATTAATATTGAGTCCCCGCTAAGAATGACTTTAAACAATGAACACAAATTCATTCGAGAAAGCACATAAAGTAACTTTTGAATATAATTATTTTTCTGCAATCTTTTCAATAGTACCACATGTATAGAATATAATTTCAATTACAGGTTAAAAATTAGTGATACCAAACAAATTAAAAATCGTATTTTTTTTTAAATATCCTAGTCGGTCTTAACATTTCTAATGACGATACAATCCATATTGGGAATAGGGTCGAAAGGGTGACTTTATCCACATAATTCATATTAAAATCTAACTATCTCACGCAGCCACAAATAAACAGGGATGAGAACACCCGAGATCGGCGAAATTCGGACGCCTTGCCAATCAACGGCACTTACTGAAACTTTTTTTTCTTTTGGCACGATCGGGCGATTCGAGCTCGGCACGTTCACACATCGCATAGCTAGAATCCCAAATATAATGTGTTTCAGTATTTTATGTTGCCATAAATCAATAGCGCCATTCTTGACGTAGCCGAAACTGGTTCGATTTTTGAGGTGAAACGAATATAAATTTCTTCAACAAATCTCAAAGAACCGTTTTTATATTATCGATACAAACTATTGTATTTTTATAGCGATCTGATCATAATGTATACGTGTATAATTCATCTTACGAACAGTATAAATGTATCACATACACTATTAGGATAAAACAGAATTCTTTTCAAATACTTCCATTCATCTGAAGCGATTTATGGTTGACGTTTCAATCCGGTTTCTCATCTCGTAAGAGTAATTAGGCTTTCAAAGTAATTCTGATAATCAAGAGACAAACAGACAATGAATAAAACATTTCGATGGTAAATTTTTGCCACGCTGCAGAGTAAATTTTCTGTCAGCCATCCATTCTTATTCAACGAGTTTTTTTTTGTGATAAATAATTTCTTGTCTGTAGAAAGTGGAATAGTCATAATGCTGGTTAAAATAAACACTGTAATCAACTGTTCGGGTACAATAATGCAATGTGTAATTCTCTATATCTTGGTTGTATTATTAAATAATTAGTTTATTTGATAACTGTCTATATTTGGAAAAAAATATATAATACACGGCATACGTAGTTGCGGGATATAAAACAACATCATCGACAATCTCGGTTAGTTTGAAGTGGAACGTGTATTTACCATATATTCGCTTATGTTAAACGTTACACAATAAAAGTCGGCGAATTAATGGTGATGGGCATCGGGTCTTAGAAGCATGATGAGGATAACGCTTTCAATGGAAGCTCGTTAACGGATATATTCGCGAACATTTGGCCGGGGTCCAGCCGTCGATTATTTTGTTTTGAAAGAGCGTCGCGCGATAGCTGGTCCGCGAGCCCGAAGCGTCGATAACGCCCGATAAACTTACAGTGGCAGAATTTCTTGCGAGATTTATTTGTGCGATAAACAAAAAAAAGTTTATATTTCACGAACGTATCGATTTTTTGTACTTTATTGAAACAATAAATACAAGCATTCACATTGTAAAATTCGGTATGTAGCTTTAAATTTTAAAGATTTGTATGGAGTCGGAAATTATAAAAATTATAATACAATATTCAAAAAGTTTATTTTTATTGAGAAATTTCAAACCAACCACTAATTTTAAATTGAAAATCTATTTAAATATAATAAACGTCACCAACGGACAAGCATATAATTTTATAGATAACGCATTCTAAATAAAATCAATAAAAATCAATGCCGCATGAAATATAAACTAAAAATAATAAGTTCGTAATTCTTTTTAATTCAGAGTATTTGGATTGATGGTTGAATTCTACGTGTAAGTAAAATGATCATTTTGAAAAAGAAAGTGTTTTTATAATTAGAATTTTACCAAATAATTATTAAATATTTGTGTCAGAAATCTTCATTACTTAAAAATTGGCAAGGGAAAAACAGGAATCTTCATATGTCGAGTCTTTGTCTTTATATATGTCCAATGCGATAAAAATATATTTTAAATTATTAACTGATTAACATTATTAACTGATACACCTTTATTGAGAAAATAGCAATCATCAAAGAATACTGATTATATTATAGATATCCGATTATTTTAACGATAAATGTATATATTTAAAATGTATTCAAATATGTTTGATATCGTTCGTATACTATAACAGTTCTTATATTGCTATAATGTGTATAAAATAAAATAAAGTAACGTAAACCACACAAGTAACAGAATTCGAAACGAATTGTACTTACGATATATTGGCAGACGAATGCTTTGACCAAGTACCATAGTGTTTTATCACTGTAATAACAAAAATAAGTGAGAGGTAAAAAAAAAATTAACAACAGGGAAAATTCGTGATATTTCATTAATAAACGAGTTCAGCTTGCGTCAACTCGTTTTGAAGCAAATCTAAACACCGCTTAAACGAAAACGATGGCGCAACCTTCCAACTCCCAAAATGATAATTGTGATCGAATAACTATTTTTAATTCTAATTCACCTGGTGACTAATGACATGTAAAAAAAAATACAATATCGTCTGATCGCTGACTATTTGACAATATCGCCCGAAACTCAAGTTACAAAAAATCAGAATAAGGTTGAAATTTTCCTAACTAAGCGATTTCATATATTGTTGGATTAAAAAATAAAACACTATTTTATTAACTCCAAAATATTGATTTTAAAACAGGACCGGTTGCCCTCATTGCAACTGGTGATAATATGCTCACCATGAACGAAACCGACCATGATCTAAAATGAGTAAAAAAGGGTGCTTTTATGCGAAATGCATAAATAAAATTTAAATAACCGAACGATGACGGATTTTTTAAACAAAATGTTTTACTATGAACCTTGTTATAAGCTATACACAAACCGTAAGAAATAGAGTAACTGTGTTTAACCCGACTCTATACAATTTTCGTTTGTGGAATTTTGTACTTAATTTTCTTCAAAATTAAATTTACTTTCTATCCTAGACTAGCATTTTTCCACTTTAAATAAAATAATTATATCCCTTTAAAATATACACATTCTTAAATCACTTAGCTAATATAATTCTTTGGTATCTATAACCATATTCAACCTGCGTAAAACGAGTGTATAATGATTTCAGCAAACAATCTTTCCAACACTGACATATCTGGAAAATGATTCAACATTTTCTCCTGAAAAGAACAACTAATCAAGAAACAATATTAACCGATTCGGGAGCGGAAATGTAGAGACAAATTGAAAAATACAGTAGAAAGTCTATCTGTCCTGAGTTTGTATTAATAAGCGTATAAATAATAAAGTAAAATAGTGAAGCTTGGATGGTTGCCGTTTGGCATTTGATTCACTATCACAAGCCAAGAACTGAGAAAAATAAGTTTTTCAATGTTTGATTGAGCACATGGCTTATTTTAAATTGTGTAATACACAAGATAATAAATACGTCACAATACAAAAACAATCAGTGTTGCATTTTTAAAAAATAATATTTTTATCGATCAGTACCTCTCTATTAGTAATAATACATACTGTGATTTACTTCGTTGAATTTCTTGATGTTTTCCACACATTTAAAAGATTCTGCATGACGTGCCAAAATTTTAATTTATTTTTTACTACTTTTTGTTTTCATTTGTGTTGTATTCCACAGTAAATCCTCACAGACAAAATTATTTGTGTATATTTTCTCTTGAATATTATCTAATCAAATTACATTTATTTACACATTTTCTTCAAATAACTTCATTTAACTAGGTTTGCTCCCAATAAAAAGAGAATATTCGATGGACTAGTCGTGGATAGATTATGTATTTGCATGATTGTCAACCAAAGAGCTCTAAGTATGCAAAATATAATTCAGGTAAAAGATTTGCTCTTGGTAAACTTTAATTCGGATCAACTACAACAACAAAAACGAGTATGACAGTAAATACCTCAATAGGTATCCAGTATTCCACGCAACAAATAATCGTTACTTGAAATTGAATCACATATGTTTTTATTATATTTCAAAGTATTGTTTAGGAAGAAACTGTTTTTCTCAATTTGCGCGGTCTTGATGCGGCATTTCAAATTCGGTGGCACTAAATTACCATGAAAATGGTGGGTCATGTCAAATATAGATATTATGTTTATCAATGAGAGTTATTTATTACTATTTCGGTGTTCAAAATTGCGCTACTGTCACTCAACGCATTCGCGACACCGTATTTCCGCATCGACGTTTGCGTTCTTGAATGTTATCCGGTTGTCGAGATAATTTTTCCTCAATACCATAACCAATTATATGAAAGAGTTTTTCTATGCAGTGAATGAGCGTTAATAAAACAATTCAGTCAACCATTTTTCAGGGTGTATGCAACCTATGTACATAGGTGATGACGATTTATTTCTTAAAAATATTTATTGACGATTACCAGTTCAAATAAGTTTTTTTTTAGAAAAAGTAGGTTTATAATTATCATAAGATTGAAAGGTTCCAGAGAATAATAGCCGATAGAAAATAAGGAATTACCAAAAAATACAGTACTAGTAGACTAACCGATTTATATTAGTAAATAGATTATATTGTGGTATTGATTGAATTGACATGTACTTAATTGGTAGAACGCCATTATAACAAGATAAAAATAACACTATATATAGTACCATAATATATATTTCAAGGTATCTAGTATCAAACACGGCCAAGTCATGTTTTCGCCGATGAACACTGTTTTTATTAATTCCGGTATAGAATTTTAATACATACAATTCATTAATAAAAACACAATAATCCTTTGTACTTCATTCCACTTTATTTAATATGTCAGGACCGGTTTCGCTCATTACGAGCATCGTCAACTGATAAGAAATATAATTTAACAGTGCTATTTATACAAAAATGAAAAGTTATAAACAACAATTGGCATTGAAAAGCAACAATTGGCATTTTAGATTTCATAGATAGCAAAAATCTAAATCCTTTACTAACTAGAGATATTAAATCTATAGTGAACTGTTGTATCGATCAAAACTTTTTTAAATTTAACGATAAAATCTATCAACAGTTGAATGGACTAGCAATGGGAAGTCCGCTGTCTCCCATTTTAGCTGATTTTTTCATGGATTTTTTAGAATCTAAAATTTGCAATTTAGATCTTTTTAATAATGTCATCTACTGGTACAGGTACGTAGATGATATTTTAGTTCTTTGGGGGGGCACGGAGAGACAACTCTCCCAGTTTTTAAACAATATCAATAACGTTAATCAATATATCCAATTCACCATGGAGTTGGGTGTAAATAAAATCAACTTTTTAGATTTAACTATTGAAATAGTAAATAATCGTCATACTTTCAAAATTTTTAGAAAAACGACTTACAGCGACAATATTATTAGTAGTTCTTCTAGACATCATATTTCGCATAAATTAGCTACCTTCCATTGTTTTATTCATCGACTTCTAATGATTCCGATGACTAAAGCAAATTTTGATTTAGAATTAGAAACCATTAAACAAATAGCAGTTAACAATGGTTATGCTACGGATATAGTAGATCGTCTTTTATTTAATAAAACTAAAAAACTTGCTCTTTTAAATGTTAGCTCTGGCCTGGTGTTGGATAAACCTGTTGTTATAAAACAGTGGGTTAAATTAAATTACTTGGGTAGAGTTACAGAAAAAATCGCTAGGAAAATTGATAGAAATAAATTTAATGTAACCTTTTATAACACACTCAACTTGAGTCGTGTTTTAGTTAATTCTAAAGATAAGTTAAACTTTTTGAACCAAAGCGGTATATATTTACTCAACTGCGATTCCTGTAAAGCCAAATATATTGGTCAAACAGGTAGATCGTTTAATATTAGAATCAAAGAGCATTTGAGTTGTGCTAAGAAAGGGGATGAACAGTCTTCATTTGGAAACCATCTGTTTCAAAATAATCACACTTTTGATATTAGTAGAAATTTTAAAGTTCTACATTTAAATAACAAGTCTGTCAAACTAGACAAACAGGAAATCCTAGAAATCAATAGATTCAAATTTTTACCTGATTCAGATCTTTTGAACGATCAATTAATATTTGCTAGTTCCCCGTTACTTTATCCGTTGCATTAGCCCTTGTTAACTATTCTTTTATATAATTTAAAATATATATAGTTATGTATATATATATATATATCTTTGTTAGAATTGATATGGTCTTTGAAAAATTTCTTTTTCAGAATCTTCCTGGCTGTCGATTTTGTTTAAATATATACACTTACCAACTACTTGGAAGCAGGGAAATTTTCTTAACTATCATTAAGCCTATTCACTATATTATTGTCATTATTAATGTCATTATTTTCATTGTATCACTTTGTCAAAGAATTCCCAAATTTTAATTATGTTTGTAATTACTTTCAATTCCCATTCTAAATTTATTAATCTGAGATGACTTTTTAATTATATGTTAGATGTGTTAAACATTTTAATTTTGTGCTATTTTAGAATCACTTTTAATGTAATTGGTATTTTCTTTTCAATGCCAATTGTTGTTTATAACTTTTCATTTTTGTATAAATAGCACTGTTAAATTATATTTCTTATCAGTTGACGATGCTCGTAATGAGCGAAACCGGTCCTGACATATTAAATAAAGTGGAATGAAGTACAAAGGATTATTGTGTTTTTATTAATATAATGCCTTTCCACCAAGTATTGACAGTGAACACCCTAAAAGTGAAATACAATTCAATATATGTTTCAGTTTCAAAATCGTCCTGCGATTGTATGAAAATTAAATCAAAAAATGATTTTACATTTAAAAAATACTAAGTCAAAGATATCTATCTCTTTATCGTACCGGAAAATCCGTTGAGAACTAATCGAATCAAGATTTGGATCAGCTGACTGAATGTCATTCAGTATTTTGTATGGAAGTTAAACGCTTAATGTTTATTAATTTAACGTTTAATGATATATATGTTGATACATATATAATTATGAGTACAAGCCATGCCTAAATCAAAATGACTGGATGCGAATTTTCAATTAAAAAAGAAAGATTGCTAATGTTCACTAGCTATGGAGTGTTTTCAGACAACCCGAGTTAAAAGTTTGTTCATAAAATGCCACACCTTTTTGCAAAAACATACCACTTGAGAGTTTAAAATAAAATTATTCTATCAGCCGCGTGGCAGCCACGAGCGATTTTTGACACTCGGCCAAAAATATGAAAACATCGGGCAGTAGTGCTGGCGGCCACTGCGGTCTGTCCTACTCCCGCGACAGGGGGACAAGCAAGTGCAATGAAATAAACAAAACTGAGGAAATTCAATAATTTATATTGAATTATTTAATAAGTTTTCATAATTGGATATTCTCTATTTGAATAAAAGTGCTTCCGATTCTGTTTTCTTTCGAAAGTCCTATCCATCGGACTAATTATAAATACGGGTAACAGCAATCTGTAAAAACCAAGCCAACGTTATTGATTAACCCTCCAAGGACGATCTTGACCATATGGTAACAGTAAACACCGTTGTCTAGTCTGATCCTACTATTCATCCTTTTTCTACCTGAATATCGCTGCTTTCACTCATATTTGGTTAAGAAGAGTACAGACTTCAGTAAGTCATCAGCCGCGGGGACAGAAACGGCCACCAAAAGCACATGCGATTTTTTGAAACTGTTAGTTATTTTTTTATCAAAACATCAAATTATTTACAGTTATTTTGATAATATATTTGTATTGAAAATATGTTGATCTAAAGAGGTCAAATTGTAAATATTAAAAAAAAAAAACACGTTTAGCTATATTTCAACCCCGAATCTTTGCGTGCCCATACGGTCACCTTTGTCCTTACTAATGTCCGTACACAATATTACACGGTAATAAAAGTATGACCATATAGTCATGCGGGGTTTCTATACAACGACTTTACGTTTTTTTTTTAAATTTTGTTAGGAATAAAATTTATCCGTGACTTCAATATGGTTTTAAAAAAAATATTTTTTTTCGAAAAAAAGCTCTCGTCTCTGGAGGGTTAAACATACCTAATTGATTGATAGTGTGTATTTATATTACAAACAGTTTTTAGATTATGTACGGTTTGGAAATACGTTTGGAATAATATTTATTTGACGTTCTGTTATTCGTTCAAGTACTCAAAACAACGCCTGTGATAAAAGCTTTCATCCAAAAATATCCATTTCGATCACACTAGAAACATTTCCATGTAATTTCTACATACGTAGTAAGCACAAGTCCAGTAGTATTTCTGTCTCCGTGACTGGAAAACAAAATATTTTCATTGGATTACGGTACCATCAACGCTCAGAGTTGGGAATTTTAATCTTAATGGAAATAAACAAAATTAACGACGCTGTGCCCTCCACATTCTACAACTGCGAGTTCGACCATAAGGTTTCCATTTATTTACATTATTTTCAATGCCTGCCTACATTGTCAGAGTTTCGCAATATTTCCAACAAACTGTCATCGCTGGATGTAAGCTTTCGGTGCATAGATTCGATTGTGTTTCGCGTGTCGATACGATTCAGCGGAATGAAGCGAATCCAAGAATATCGCGCTACTATTGTGTTATAATCAACAATCCATGTTGTGTTCGTTGACTTTAACATGTTGCAGAAGCAATTCAATGCGAATTTATGTCGTATCGACACTTTTATCGTCAGTGGCTGACTAGTCACTCGATAGGTATGCCGTATGATAAATAAATACGCCTTCAAGTTGCTTCAAGATAGTACGAATTCACCATTGTTCAATTGTTCAAGTATCTCTATCTGATTATGAATTGATTCAACAGTAAACCGGCATTTGATATGAAGCTTAATGGCGTATTTACATTGAAAGACTGAAAACATTACGTAGGGAAAAAAACAGGGCATTTACAAACTCGAGCACAGTTAAAACGGCGTGACACCGAGACAAAAAAAGGATCTGCAGAAGACTCTGACTCCAAAAGACTCCAAAATGCAGCCCCTCTTATCCCGGAAGCTAAAACAACTCCGAAGCCGGCGGAGAACTGGACAACTGTTGTTCGAAAACGCCGAATCGCCATTCGAGGAAGTATGGGTGGTCAGAGAGAAGACAGTAGTTTAAAAAGCTATCATTTTTATCCTTTCCACCCAGAAACCACAACCGAAACTTTTACTAATTATCTTAATAAGCTTAAACCAGCTAATTTCACAGTAGTGAAACTAAAGTCGAAGGGTGACTACGCGTCTTTTAAGGTAGGAATCCCTTCTAATATATCGGGACTTATATTAAAGGCCGAAAATTGGCCACGTCACTCATTTATTAAAGAATGGGTGACAAAAGTGGAGACACCTCGATTACCGTCAAGTTGACGCAAATCAAGAATGAAATTATCTTTTTACTACCAGAATGTTCGCGGCTTGAAGACAAAATGCGAAGAATTTTTCGGCAATGTTTTGGTTGACGACTATGATATCATAGCCTTAACGGAAACATGGCTAAATAGCAGTGTTTTAAGCCGTGAATATTTTGGTAGTCAGTATAACATATTTAGAAGGGATCGAGACTCCGGGGCAGGCCACAGGCAGGGTGGGGGTTGTCTTTTGGGTGTTAGAAATATGGAAGGGTTGCAGGCTGAACGCTTTCATGTTTTAGAAACATCTAATGAGGATCTTTGGGTCAAACTAACGTGTGCCGGAGACACTACCTATATTTGTGTCTTATATTTTCCTCCATCGAGTACTCTGGAGGTATACAAATTATTTTTTGATATGGTTTTGTCTAATTTTAGCTTACTTAGTGGCAGAAGGATCATTGTGATGGGGGATTTTAATCTTGTTTCTGCACGCAGTGGTTACAGTGTCAGTAATGACCTAGAATTTCTGTGTTCAGTTTTCGGATTATCTCAGTACAATGATGTATTCAACTACAACGGTGGACTATTAGACAAAATTTTTAGTAACAGTAGTTTTTTAATTTCACGGTGTATGTCCCCGCTTGTGCGGGAGGATATATATCACCCTTCTTTAGTTTTTCTATATGATGTTCATAAGGCTCACACCTCTCATACCAAATTACCCTCGCATGATACTAATCTGTGGAGGGGGTGGAATTTTGAGAACGGAGACTTTAGAAAGCTCTACTCTTTAATGAGTGAAGTGGACTGGAGTGAGATTTATGAATATTGTGATGTGAATGAAGCGGTTAATCATTTTTACGTGTCTTTATATAATATTTTCGATCTATGTTTCACAAGGAAGTCACCATGTCGTGGTATAAGACGATATCCGAGGTGGTTTTCTGGAGAGATTATCGGGGACATTAAAGTAAAGCATTTATATCATAAAGCCTGGAAGGCTTCTAAGAGTCCTCGAGACTATCAAATTTTTAGTAAATGTCGATCTAAGCTGAGACAAAATATTCGATTAGCCTACCGAACATATTTGAAAAGGATGGAAGATTGCATACGCGAAAATCCAATTTTTTTTTGGAATTATATCAAATCTATCAGAAAAGATGGTGGATTCGCTGAGACAATGAATTGGAAGGGTCATGAAGTGGCAGGTCTGGGAGTGGCAGAAGCATTTGCTGGCCATTTCAGATCTGTATACTCAAATGATATACCACACCTTAATATTGAATCAATTTTAAAAAGTCGTACAAATGGTGCCCAATGCATTGATGTCATGCAAATCGATGAATCAGATGTAATTTTTTTTACCAAAAAACTTAAAAACACGCGCTCGCTCGGTCCCGACAGGGTGCCTACATGTTTTTTAAAAGGATGTATTGACCTCATCAAAAGTCCTTTGTGTTATATATTTAATCTCGTTATGAAATCAGGCATTTTCCCTGAAATATGGAAAATATCTAAGATTACACCAATTTTTAAGAATGGCGCAGAATCATCAGTGGAAAATTATAGACCGGTGGCTGTTCTCTCAGCGCCAGCTAAGGTTCTTGAGATGATTATGCATCATATGATTTTAAAAAGGATTGAACCATTTATAATTAATGAGCAGCATGGGTTCAGAGTCGGAAGATCAACCGACACAAACTTGATGGTGTTTACGGATTACGTGTCGACGGCGTTAGATAAAGGACTGCAAGTTGACTGTTCTTACAATGATTTCTCGAAGGCATTTGACAGGGTCGATCATGACATTCTTTTGGAAAAACTCCAATTGATCGGTTTGTCTGATGGTTTTGTTAGGCTTTTTGGTAGTTATTTTAGGAACAGAAAACAATACGTATCGTATGGGCTTTTCGAATCAATGCCGTTTTGCACGTACTCTGGTGTTCCGCAGGGTTCAAACCTGGGGCCATTGCTGTTCACTATTTTCATAAATGATATAGCAAGCGTTATTAAAAATTCTATGTTCTTGTTATTCGCTGATGATTTGAAACTTTTTTTGAAGATTGTCACCTTAGATGATTGTCATCGTCTTCAATCTGATATAGATAATATAATAGATTGGGGGCGGTGTAACAAACTCGATTTCAATATTGATAAATGCAATCTTTTATCCTTTACAAGAGGGTCGCGAGTGTTATTTTTCCGTTATTCAATGAATGGCCGAATTCTCTCGCGAATTTCATCAGTCAGAGATCTTGGCGTACAATTTGAGAGCAAACTAACATTCTATAATCACATTAAGATTACTTGCAAGAAAGCATTACAAATGTTGGGCTTTGTCATCCGTACCACCAGAGTCTTTTCGGGAGTTAAAGTTCTAATATTAATGTACAACGCTTTGGTTCGAAGCAGACTTGAGAGTGGGTCAATTGTTTGGGCCCCAAGATGCTCGAAATATACCCTTATGGTGGAGAAGATTCAGAAGAAATTTTTGAGACTTCTCTATATGAGGGTGTATGGATATTACCCATGGCTTTATCCAACTGACTTTCTCTTAGGCATGCTTAACTTCAATAGTTTGAATGTTCGAAGAGAAATGTATCTGGCCATATATTTCTTTCGACTTATACGTGGCCAAAATGAGAATTCCACCATTCTTGAGAATGTGAATCTAAATGTTCCTGATTATTTTTTGAGAAATCGTGGACATGAATTGTTTGTTCTCCCAAGGTGTAGAACCAGCCTGCCAATGGGGATGCCACTGGGGAGAGCTTTAACGGTGTTCAACAATATTGCTTCGGATGTCGACATATTCCACGTAGACGTGGGTGAGTTCCGACGAATACTATTTTTTATGTATTAAAGTAGAGTTCGTCGGAGCTTACTCAGTTGACTTCTTTGCCATTTTTTTTTCTACTGATTTTAATATTAAATTGTACTATTTTTTTTCTCCATTGTAAAAGTTTTAAATTTATAATTTGTCAACCTTTTGCAATGTTAATTAAATAAATAAATAAATAAATAAATAAATAAATAAATAAATGTCGATTTAAGTGAGACAGTGTAGAATACATAATATATATAACATACTACCATATTTAGACTAGTAGACTAGTTGTGTTACACGACTAACTTGATAACGAAAGATTTAATTTTTATTCGTATTTTTTATGTTCTAGAAACTTCCCGAGATTCTGGGATCGAATTTATACACCGGTGACGATAAAATTCCCCTCAATCACAATCATAACATACCACAATATATCAGAAGGCAATCGTAATAAACTATAATACAAATTTAAATAAATGGCCCAAAATAATATTTAAATAATTTTACAATTGATTTAATTACTCTGTCGAGCATTGGATGTGTGTCACAGACGCAATAAAGTTGCTTCATTCTTACAAAAAAAATAGATTTATTTAAGAGATTTGCCATCATAGGCGACCTCGACCGATTGCATCAAGATTACGCGGGGGCTACGCAAGAATTTTCACCGCTTCCAAAGTCACGGCCACACCGAGCGAGCATCGGCGTGTAAACGGGCATGTGTTGATCATTGAGGATCTTCATACTTCGCGGCCACTGGCTGTCACGTTTTGTAACTTTTTTTCGCTGTGTTTCTCGATATGCCACGTTATCCGCTCAGAAGATCTACATACGAATTGGGATGTCAAATACGCCTAGGTGTAATATGAGTTTTCTCTGTGATTATTATTTAAAACATAATGTTATCTAATAGCATTTAATTTAGCAAGCATGCGAATTCAATGTTTCTCTAGGATTGTGACATTTGTTTCATAAGAGGTAAATCCTCTTTAAAATTGCCACCTTTCATTAGCTATGGCCGCTACTTCTCCCTGCTGATTAATTGTTTTTACTGGGCGTATCCTGTAGCAAAGTAGCGTTAAGCGCTTTTAGATTATTGACAGGAGAGTTTTAGGAACAAGTAACCAAGACTCGGTTGCTATGCACTGTTATCGAGTCCTTAAAATTAAATCTGGAATGGTAGTGAGTCAGTTTCTTAGCTCCGATTTCCAAATGTTGAAATAATGCCTGTCGATTGGATGATCGGAAGAATAAAAGGAATCACATATATAACCCATGCGTGTGGCTGCAAATTCGTAGCTTCGGTTAATTGTAAAAAAACGTTATCTGTCACCATTTGGCTAAATTTTAGTTGTCAAATAAAAAACATGTTGACCGCCTTATAGCATTTAATCAATCGACTTTAAATGACTTGGCAAATTTGTATAGGCTGACACATACAAAATACGTCCTTTTTGCTTTATCATTTTCACTTTTGCGACAAGTTGGTTGTTGATTATCCCACCACCACCCGTTATGTAAAGGCAACCGCTCACTTTTGTGACAAACATTTTTCAACAAGCACTCTTGCACTAAGAACATCTAAAATTTAGAACAAAAATCGATACTTCTCTATTTTAAAATGAGACCGACCATATAAAATGACACTGCTTGTTTGAGCCTTTTGAGGCAGGAAAATTGAGACTTAAGAGAATAAAAAGAAACTAAAGCCGATAAATCATTGTATACTATGTAAACGCAGTTTGAAATTTCACATGCAACAACATTTAAATAATTCATCGATATAAATTCTTGTCACGAGTGCAATAAAACATAGTATGTAAGAGCTAACAATAGGGAACAAACGATCTAGCAATATTTAATAAAAAATATTCCATATAAAGCAACGCCTCAATGGCGACGGAAAATTGATGAAATCAAGACAAAACTTGGGGCTATAGCACCATTGACAACGAATTTAACGATACGTATGTTTGCACACTTTATTCTTCTACTAAAAATAATGTCGTTTAAGGGGGTATTCTAGTGTAGAGGCACGAATTTCGGGTGTTTTTTTGAGCTCTGTAAAAAATAAACAATGAAAAATTTTCACATACATATTTTTACCATTCGTTTATTTATGTTTTAAAAATACATGAAAAAAATCAAAAAATAAATGAATTCAAAACTTGAAAAATTATCGGCTGTTAAAGGGAGGGGTCCAAAAAAAGGTGGTGTCTTGGCGTGCATGATTCCAAGCCTTCTGGTCATTTGAAAAAAAATCTAACGGATTCTTAATTAATAAAAATGTCGCTATCGCCCGTTACCTATAGAGGGATGTATAGAAAAGGTTCACACAAAAAATCAAATAAATCGGTTTGAAAAATTTAAGATATTATGCACGCCAGCTTGAAAAAAGTAGTTTCAAGAAAAACGCGTTTAAAGTTTTGAGTTTCGATTCGTTCCGGTCGGACTAACTTAGTTAGTGTGTCGCCAAAATCGCTGTAACTCAGTAAATAATTAAAATTGTGAAAAATCCTTTTGAGGACATACTCTCAAATTTCTAAATATAAGAAAAATATAAAAAAGAATGAATCGATGTTTTCAATTTTCTACACTAGAATACCCCCTTAATATATAATAACAAGTGTCACATATAAGGTGTTCCACTCACAATTATTGGTGAAAATTATATTTAAAAATGAAAAAATCTTTTGTACTTTATACGTTTATTTAGGAATATCGGGACCGGTTTAGGTAATCATGAGAATCTTTAACCGATAGAAATATACACTGTACAAAATGTTATTTATACAAAACCATGTAATACTAATAAACGTGTAACAAATAAATTGGTATGGAAATATGAAAAGAATTTATACATAAATAATAAATATCTTTAATTAAAAAAGATGTTTATAATTCTAAACATGTTAAAGTCCAAAAATATATCATTGATGTTTATTTTTAAACTATGATAAGACAAGATAGCTCAGAGTATTATAAAAATAAAATGATAAACACAATATGACCAAATGATAAATTTACTTATACTATTTGATATACCCTTAGAAGTGCATCGTACTGATACCGGGTTATCAGATTGCTGCTAAGTGAGCTTGATCAAATAAATGACTCGCAAGTTAAAAAAAAATGCTAGAAAGATTTACGTTATTTTGGTGTATTTTTCTTTGTAAGTGTGATTGCTTCCGTTTTGAGTTTCTGTAAGACATTATAATTATTTCTTAGAACATATTGTTTAACCATACGCACGAATTCCTTAATCGTATTTCCTATCAAGATATCCAGTCTCCTTAGAAATAAAAAAAAATGGAAAATTCTCTTCAATGAGCGATGCCTAAAATTCAATCGACTGGAATTAAAAAGTCGGTTTAATTGCTTCAACCCATTTCAATAATATCAAATTTAGTAACAGAAAATAAATCTTTTAAATTGTATTAAAGATAAACTTATCCTGTCTATTCGTTATTTGGCACAGACCTGATGATAAATTAAAATTAATCATTCATCAGAAGGTTAAAATAACTTATACGCTAATCATAACCAAGTTCTTTCATTTCTAATCATATAAAATTACTATAAGGTATGTAACATAAAACACCATGATGGAAAAAAATCTTTTTCAAGCATCTAACATTATGGCTAATTAGAAAAAAACCGACTACAGCATTATTTTATGAATGAACGTAATGAGATCTGTACATATACTGAGTATCTATATATTCTGATGTTGTAAAATTAATAAAACAAGACTAACTTAATGAATTAATGGAGAAATGAATTATTCTCTTTGTTTGTTAGTGATATTAGTATTTGAAGAGTAAATATTCAAAAAGTGGTTTGTCACACAAATACAGAGCTTGGCAAATGATGATTTGAGTGTTAGAAAAATCACGGTTTAGTTGAATGTGTCAACTTTATGATTTAATTTGTGTAGTAAAAAACCTTTTTTGAACACTAATTCATAGATTTTATTATGGACTATCCAAAACTGATATAAAACGGCATTTTACAAAATTTGTGACAAATCACTTTTTTAATGTTTGCTCCTCATTTTTATTTCTATATTCTCGTGAACACTTATAACTGATTTCTTGTTATTTTCTATATTTTTTAAATACGTAAATTATATTTTTTGCCTTAAACTTAGCTTACATCCAGCAGCAAATTCGGGACAAAATGTCTGGAACCGAGCTTTCCCAATTAAGCGAAATACATTTATATGACCATGTTATATCAATAGACAATTTTCAATTTAAGATAATTTCCGATTCAATTATAACAATATTTTTTTTTGCGCCACTTTCATTGCTAAATCAGAAGCATATAAGTGTTTCTTGTGGATTTGATCAGAGCTCGGTCTTGTCAATTGAGTGCATTACTGTTGCATTTTACTGGCACCGCGTGCATTTCTCGGTGGGTGCAATGTGCATCGTGTCTCTGGCAAAGGGCCATATCGCAAGGCCAGTGCGGCGTGACGGCACGTGACTGACACAGAACATCTTGCGAGACGAAATCGATTCGATACCGCTAATAAGACGAACGCACTCACCGCATCGATATTATTGATATACGTATACACTAATAAAGTAATAAATTCACACATGTTAAAGATACGTTTAATCAACATGTATTAAATAAGCGGAATAAAAGAATTCAACATGCTTTTAGCAATAATTCAAATAATAAATTTGATTACTTTGTTATTGTGCAGTGTGTAACAATTTGTGACGTTCAAAACATAAAATAATTTATTTAGTAAGAACAGGACCGGTTTCGCTAATGACAAGCATTATCAACTGATAAGATAATACAATATTAGTGTTATTTATACAAATATGATATGTAAATAACACTTTAAGATTGTATTTTCGTATCAATTGATAATGCTCGTCATGAACGAAACCGGTCCTGAGCTCATCAAATAAAAGTGGAACTAACTCCATGTAAGTAACAAACGAGTATTTTTTTAAAAACATAATGGCTCTCCACCAATATTAACAGTGAATATACCCTAAATGTGAAAATGGTGACAACCAACTTTTAGGGCTTACTAGTTTTCAAAAAATATGCACACATTTATTTTATATTTTAACACCTAATTATAACCACAGACACAATATTACACTTATGTTTAATCTATAATCGACAGATTTTGTTGAGAGCTAACGATTGAAACTTAAACGAACATTGTAACTTTTACGAGTCAAAATAGTAAATAGAAATCTCGATACGCAGCAAAATGACTTCAAAATGGCGGCGCTTCCCCCTCCACCCCGCGCGATGTATCACAGTCCTTACATAACGCAATAAATTCTTTGATTGTTTAGCTATCCAGTGGTGCAATTGAATTTTAGATAGCGATAATAGATATGAAGCTGCAACACCAAACTGTATCCCCCGATTTCGTTATCATTCGTTTTTTTCAATTGCCTTTCTATGGTAGCAATTTTAAAGACGTATTCACGTCAAAAACACTTTTCTTCTTTTTAAAAGCATCGTCTGAAAATATTTTTTTATTATGAAGATATAAAAAAGTTATATTTTTATTCGATGTGTCTTCATTATATTAGTTTAAATAAATAATATATCTTATAGCTAATTAAACCAATAAATCAATAGTATTATGACATATTCTACATTATTTATAGTACTGCAATATTTTTAAACACAGTAAACCGTTCAGTGTTTTTCCCCGATAACAACACGACGTCTGTATTTACATAAAAAATAAATATTAAAAAATGTGGCATCACAAACTAGAAGCAATTAAAAAAAAGACAATATTTTTTAATTGAAAGGTGTCTGTTGCGATTAAAGATCACGTCACGTTCTATCTATTCCAAGCATCACTGGATATAGTGAAGAGCTCAATGAGGGGTTGTGGAGACAGGTCAGTGAACACGCTCCTCGCTAACGACCTTAATGAGATGTCAAGCGCCATGTTATAAGTCCACATTCAAAGGAGTTACATACCGCACGCCACTGACGTCAACGGAATAATAAAATATTATGCATAGCTTGAAAACTTTAGTGCCGTGAAAATAATTACGAAATGTGCACACATAACGTGAGTTTTAATTGCTTCATTAATTTTAGGTTTATTATTGTGTCGTAAGTGGAAGAAGCGCTTTTGAAATCACTGTTTTGCGAGAAAACATAAAACTTATGCATTATGCGAAAAATGTTATTTTTTAAATAGTTTCAATGCTGTCTAAAAAGTTTACTATGGAGAGGAAAAACACACGCGCGGAAAACACTTGTTAGAATTCATATCAAGCAATTTAAAAAAAAAACAAATCATAATACAAATTACAAAACTAAGGAACTACAAGATCATTTCATGAAATAAGCTTTGAATTTTGCCCATCCGGACTTTTTTAACGTCAATTTTTTATATGTATTACTTATCTGATATGTATCGTGATATTAAAAACCCCTGAGTTTTGATGATGATAGCTAAAGTTTTTTTAAGCGAGAGAGCGGTGTCATAATATTTTTTTGCTACGGCAAGCAGTTCTTAGCGCGTCGTAGCATAGTCGTGTATCAGTCGAGGGGTTCTAACAGTCTCAATAGGTTCGATGGGTGGGACATGTTCAAAAGATGTCACCGATCAAATTTCAAATATAAATAACCAACCAATTTTATATTGTGACAAAAAATATACACAGCCAGCAAGCTGGAACTATTATCATGCCTGTATAGGGAAAAGCGAAGGTTTGATTATAGCCAGTAAGAAAATTAGTTGACTTTACGCCCCGCCCTAGAACGTAGCGCCGTAAAGAAGACAACATAGAATGTTATTCTAACTGGTTGAGCGATTAAAACTTGACAATTGGACGAACAAGAAACGAATGACTTAAGTTTTTTTAATACATTTTTTAAGCCATGTCCACTTCCAATGTGAAGCACTCCTGATTAGGGTATCCAATCCCGGAGCCTTTTTCCAATCCCGGGAGTGATTCATTTTCAATCCTGGGATCCCGGGATTGGGATTAGCTCACCGAGGAATTTGAAATCCTCGATTCGGTATACTTTTTCTCCGAACTTCGTTTTTTATTTTTTAGCTCACCGAGAAATTTAAAATCTTCGATTTGGTATACTTTTTCTCTGGATTATCTCCAAGCCTGTTTTTTTTTTTAGCTCACCGAGGAATTTGAAATCTTCGATTTGGTACTTTTTCCAAATCTTATTTCCGAGAGTCGATTTTTTTTTCCAAAATCCAATCAGTTTTCGGATTTGCTCAAGATTTCTCAATCCCGAAATCCTGGGATCGCAACCATGTCAGTCCCAGGATTTCGGGATCAAAAAATTGGACGGGGTTGGGTACTCTACTTCTGATAAATTTTATCTCAACAGCAGTGTTTATATGATAACTAATTGTAACTCAGAATTATTTTGACTGAAAAATCAAAAAAATATGAAACTGTCCGTACAACCCGCGAGCTCCGTAACCAAAAGTAACGACATTTCGACAACAGACCCGAATTTTATCCTTCTATTCCCTATCTCTTCGAAACAAAACCGATGTCTAAAAAATATTCCTATCAAATAATGCTAAAAAGCGACACCGCTGTCATCGACATATTTCAAAGTATATTAAAACGAAACCGGCTGGGCAAGTTGCCACCGTCGGGTCTATGTTATAACTTTTTAAAAACCCAATTATTTTTCTACGAAAAGTGCCGTCAAATGAATTATTATTAACACAAAGCTTTTTCAACTTAACCTACATACTTCCAAATAACCACTGCTAAAAATAAAACAAAAATTACATGCTTATAGTTTCAATAGATAAACAGCGTGGGCGACGTTAGTTAAATGTCCATGGACCACAGTCGATAAACCGTTTGCATACGTATCAAAGATTATTTTTAAATGATCACATATGGTAGATCTAATCGAAAATGTAATCGTATTATATTTTATTTTTTTAGGGTGTTCACTGTCAATACTTGGTGGAAAGGCATTATATTAGTAAAAACACAATAATCCTTTGTACTTCATTCCACTTTATTTAATATGTCAGGACCGGTTTCGCTCATTACGAGCATCGTCAACTGATAAGAAATATAATTTAACAGTGCTATTTATACAAAAATAAACAGTTATAAACAACAATTGGCATTGAAAAGAAAATACCAATTACATTAAAAGTGATTCTAAAATAGCACAAAATTAAAATGTTTAACACATCTAACATATAATTAAAAAGTCATCTCAGATTAATAAATTTAGAATGGGAATTGAAAGTAATTACAAACATAATTAATTCCCAAATTTTAATTTAAGATCAAATTAGTATATAATTGCAATTTCTGAATTATATATTACTAGCTGGCCCGACGAACTTCGTACCGCCTCAGAATCAATAAATGTTGTGTTAACTTATTGGATGAGTTAAATTCAGTTTGAATGAATACTCAAAATGAATTAAGTTCAATAAATGTGCAAAATTAAAAATGAAAAGTATTTTAATTACATTGAAATGATGTTATTCACGTGGCACAGTCGATAGATTTAAAGGAATGCAGTGGACCAACGATTTGATTTTGAATTGTGAAGTTGAAATGATCCACATCTTTGTTATTTGCTGCAAGAATTGCTCGTTCACTCAACCAATTATGATGTTTGTGATTAGCAATGATATTCAGGAACACTTTGTTGATTGTCCTTCGATGAGACGAAATTTCAAAAATTCGGCAAAAACGAAATCAATCCATTCGATTCGTCGACAGGAACACGGCCGTTACAGATAGTCAGCAAATGCTTGGAGAAATCTGCGGCAGATGGTCGTTTAGAAATGCAACTCGCATGTTTGTCGTTAGCTGAAGTTTCTTAACATAGCGCCACAGAGTCGATGTTTTAAGTCAAGCGTTTATTTCATCGGCAGCGGTCGATCTTGGAATAACTGGTAGTGTTTGGCGAAAATCGCCAGATAGTAGAATCATTGCGCCTCCAAAACATTTTGAGTCATTGCGCTGATCTTTCATAGTTCGGTTGAGTGCTTCCAATGCGGAGGAAAAATAAGCCACCATTTCCCTCATCAATTGCCTTCATTAAAGTATCGTACACTTTCTGTTGGGGGTTCAACAGTGGTACATTCGTTCGAAGTGATTGGTTCAATGCATCTCGATCATATTCACGTTTACGTTCCGATTCTCGATTGAAAGCGTCGTTCATTCCTCGATCTGGCGACGCATCATGCAACGCATGAGGTAACACATATCTTCGATCAAAAGCAACGCCTGGTTATGTATCTCCTCATTCACCTCGAGATCGGGATTCCCTGAACGGACGCGAATCCGGTGTAAAGTGTCTTCGGACATGTCATCTTGTACTTTTTCCACAATTCACGTGGATTCGATGGGAAGCATGTCAAAAAAATGATAGCAAATAATGTGCGTATCTGACTTGGAGACGCAGAAACAATTGCTTCAGCGATTGTCATGTCCCAATGAGTTTAGTTTTCAAGCAAATTGAGCTATTGACATGCGGCACGAAATGTTAGGCATACGACGCCATTGACAGTTCGAAATGATTTGAAATGTCGACCCGAAGGGAATTATTGGTTGTTTTCAGATTTTTCATGTTCACAGAACTGAAAGACTCTTAGAAAACCATTCCGAGCACTCTTACTGATTGGTTTAGAAGTACTTGGCATAGCTAATACCTCTTTATTTCACTGTATTTTAAATAATAAAATTACATCTTCACAATTTTGACAAACGACTACTTTTGTTTGACAGTAACTGTCAAACAAAAACTGTTGCTAAGAAATGTGTTGGTCTAGGATAAATTTGTTCTCAATGCTTGTCACCAACATAATGACAGGGATCTTTTCAAAATTATTCAAATAATACTTTTTTATAATTTTACGAAAGTTCATTCTAAATTTTCATATTTTTTTATATTACGAAATGACATAAATTCTCATTATAACAAAGAACGCAACATTTTCCAAATCTTAAATATTATATTTATGAGATTATCTTTCATTAGAAAAAAAAATATATTTTTGTTTAATGTTCCACACATACAAACAACTATACAGTCAATCCTGTTTTTATGCGGTAGATGTGTTCCACGAAATATCGCAAAAAAAAACTTGACTTCCATAGAAATAGTGGGGTGCGTTACTTAAATTTTAAAATCCGCATAACTTTGAAACAGCGAGTTAAAATATACACTAAATCGCAAAGTATAAGAAAATTAGGGGAAAACGACGGCGTAAAAATATTAAAAAATAGTCACTGTATGACAATTCTATGTGTGTTTTAAAGCATGTGGTTCTAAATCACTCTTTTTCAGAAGAAATAGTATGCGCATCAATTTCATAAAACTATGGTTGTTTTCTAACAATAAAATTAGTGATCAGAGTTTGTTCAGATTTTCTTTTTCGATAATTAATTGTTTATGCAGTTTGTTATACCCATATATATAATATATTCTAAAGTTATCGTTGAAACTTGAATGCGCGATCAGAATTTGAATCATTTAGAAAGAAATGATCTTCTAATTTACTGAAAAGTTGGATACCTTCTTCAATTATTTTCGCAGTGAAGGAACTGGAATTTCTTTCAGTTCGTCATTGTTTTCTGGTTTTTTGTCAATAATTAAATTTAAATTATGAACATCTTCGTCACTTATAGCTTTATCTGTAAGTAATTCGTCGATATCATTTTCGCTAAAGGTATCAAACCTTTCTTCGCCAAGTTCAGGTGCTAAAGTAATCATTTCAGCTGATATTACCGATGGCAGATGCAACATGATTTAAGCAGTCCGAAATCGTATTTTTTTTTCAAATGTCGGTTGTGTTTATGATTCTCTCTATTCTATCCAAAATACAACAATATATGCTCTCGATGTAATATTTAACATTTTTATATATCGTAAAATATGGGACATTTAAAAAAATGCATTTCTAAAAAATCGCATTACTTCGAAATCGCATAAAAAAACCGCATAAAAACAGGATTGACTGTATATAGCAGTGATGCACAAACGCGGCCCTTTTTGAATATTGTGGCGGCCCTTAAATCCTTTTCTCAAACATACTTTTTTCACGTAAAACATTTATTTAACAAATGTAAGCAAGCTTTTTCTTCAATGAAGGAGAATAAATCGGTTCATAGAAACAGGCTTACAAATATTATGTCAAATTAATAAAAATAGTTAAAAATTAACTAAGACCAAAAACGCATTAACTTATGATTTGCATTTAAATGAAACATAATGAAACACATGAAACATGACTTATTTATTTTCGAAATAACACGGTCAAAATAATATAATGGAACCTATTATTCACTTGATCTTTTTTACACGATTTTAAGGCTATTTTACGTGGAACGTACATATGTTCTGTATAAAAAAAGGATTGAGCGTACTTTAAATCATTTTTTTCTTTGCGGCCCGAAGCCACGACAATTTGTTTTATGCGGCCCGCTAGAAGGTGAAGGTTGTGCATCACTGGTATATAGGGATCAAAAATAAAATAATGATTTGATAGTATTCTATAACAATATAATATACATGAAAAGTATACTGATTTTTTTTTACATACCTTCTGATTTTATGTACTTTCATTCGTCTTTTCACATTTCAGTATATATTTTAGCGACGGTGATGAACATGAGACATAAATTCCTAAAAGTTTTTTTTTTAAATGGATATTGAAAATTTAGTTTCGATTTAGTTTAAAGTTGGAATTCCTAACTTGATTAACGAAATGCCTCACATGAGGTAACACATGTCTTCGATCTAAATCAAAGCCTGGTTATTTATCTCTTCATTCACCTCGAGATCGGGATTCCTTGAACTGACACGAATTCGATGTAAAATGACTTCCGACATGTCATCCTTGAACTTGTTCCACAGCTCACATGGGTTCGATGTGAAGCATGTCAAAATAATGATAGAAAATAATGTGCGTATCTGACATGGAGATTCAGAAACAATTTCTTCAGTGATTGGCATGTCCCAATAAGTATAATTTTCAAGCAAATTGAGCTCTTGACATGCAAGTAGAAACATTCGTCATTTTTCGGATGAACTGTGTAAATGCGACCAAGAGCATTCGGGTGATCAGAAACCGCATCGCTTTGCTTTTGACGTTAAAATTTCTTCGATATAGCGTTCCAAGTGTAATAAAGTGTCATCTCAGAGCAAAGCAACGTTTGTGCAAAATATTGTTGTCAAAAATTTATCATACCTAATTATAAACATAACCTTATTTCAATATTATCCGATTTTCTTTCGTTTTCATTTCATATCATCGATTTCTTTTATTCTAATCCATATTCTAAATTTAAAATTATTTATAAGCCAATCGTATGCAAAAGAAGCAAAAACAAACAAATATAGAAAACAGTGCGATCTGGTGGATTTTTCTGAAACCAGCTTACGACATTTTATCGTTTGATGAAGCTATTCGTCATTTAAAATTTTTATTCTGTATGAAGATATTAATTTTCTTTATAATTTCTTTTCCGTGATATTTTTCCGATGTTTTAATGCTTATTCTGCTATTCTAGGTAAATAAGAATTTTATAAATCAAATATCATTGAAATCCTTGGAGTAATTCTCGAGATATACGTGGTGTAAATAACCCGACTTTGTTTTATATATATAGATCTACGACAGCTTCAGTATACACAATAGTACATTTTTAGCTATTTACATGGATAAGCTTACGGTAAATTGCATATTGTTACATATTATAAATGTATTAAGTAACAATCGATTGCTTATTTAAGTATTGCATAAATTTGCATAGGAGTGATAAGAAAATTCACTCCTTTCTCAGAACACTGAGAATTGCTTCGATATTATGCGAGCTCCTTGCTAACGTATTGGCAGCCCACCGCTGAGGATATCTTCCGGTTATATTAAATAGTTATAATAGTCGCCTGCTGTGGCCCAGTTGGTAAGAGCTTGCTCTTCCGATCACGCAGGTCTGGGTTCGATTCCCGGTCAGATCACAGTGAATTTGAGAATTATTCAATTCAAAGTTGTGATCAAAGACTGGGTGTTTGTGATGTCAATTCACATCATTTCCTCTCCTCCAATCCTTCTGATCCTTTAATAACTGGGCGTAGAATAACGATTAGCCAACCACTAGTCCTGTTCTAGCCTTATCCTTCTTTCCCTACTCACTTTGAAAGAAGTGAGGTTGAGCGACTGAGTAACAAACAGTTCTCGTAGAAAAAAAAAAAATAATCTGTTAAGATACCTCCATTAGGAGGCCATATGCTCCACATTGGGAGCGGACATGGATTAAAAAAAAAAAAAAAAATAATATTAAATTGATCCATATTTTTCAAAACAGCATTATTGTTATTTTCGGCCTTTAGCTGAGCGGTCAACGAACTTGATTTGAGATACGGATGGTGAGCAGGGACTCGAATCTCAGTATGTACATTAATTGTTTTTTTTTAATATAATAATGAATTTGTGATGGAAGGGTGATGTCTAAAATTCTCTTCCAACCGTTTGATCCTAAAAACGGGGCGCAGCGGGAGCGATTACCTAACCACTATTTCTGCCTTAGTCACATCCTTATATCCTTACTGTCTACGAAAAAAAGAGAGACTGAGCAATTTAGTAACAAGCAGTTCTTGTAGAAAACTTTTGTTTAATTAAAAATTCAATTAAATTCATTCAATTCAATTCAATTAAAAATTCATAAGCACTTTAAAAGCGGGAACGGGGATGGTTAAAAAAAACAATAATGGATAAATATATACACGCGTCAATTGAGTTTTTTTATTATATTTATATAACATATCAATTTGTGTTTTGATATACATATTAGTCAAATATTGTTTGGCAAAATTTAAAACGGAATAGCGTCGAAACTAAAAGAAAGAAATATAAGTATATTGTTTAATCATGCTATTAAACTCTACTAGCTGTAAGCCCGTTGACCTCAACGGAGGGATTTTTGTTGCATTTTTAAGTAGTCAGAAAAGTTACTGGCGTGAAAAATAAATTACTAACCTATTTATTGAATAATCCAGAAATTCTGATGGTAAAAGAAATATCTCGGGGCGTATATCGACAGCCCTGCCCTGCAGTATTTAAATTGTAAATTATTTATTTTTGGAATAATGTTCTAGTTTGCTAACAACTATTTTTCGTAATAGCAGAAATTTCGTAAGTTATTGAATTTTTGGAATAATGTTTAAGTTTGCTAACAATCATTTTTCCTAGAAGCAGAAATTTTGTAAATTATTTAATCTTTGGAATAATGTTTATGTTTGCTAACAACCATTTTTCTTAGAAGCAGAAATTTCGTAAATTATTTTATTTTTGGTATAATTTTTAAGTTTGCTAACAATTATTTTTCCTATTAGCAGAAATAGACCTCGTAAATTATTTAATTTTTGGAATAATGTTTAAGTTTGCTAACAACCATTTTTCATAGTAGCAAAAATAGTCCTTGTAAATTACTTAATTTTTGGAATAATGTTTAAGTTTGCTAACAATTATTTTTCCTATTAGCAGAAATAGACCTCGTAAATTATTTAATTTTTGGAATAATGTTTAAGTTTGCTAACAACCATTTTTCATAGTAGCAAAAATAGTCCTTGTAAATTACTTAATTTTTGGAATAATGTTTAAGTTTGCTAACAATTATTTTTCCTATTAGCAGAAATAGACCTCGTAAATTATTGAATTTTTGGAATAATGTTTAAGTTTGCTAACAACCATTTTTCATAGTAGCAAAAATAGTCCTTGTAAATTACTTAATTTTTGGAATAATGTTTAAGTTTGCTAACAATTATTTTTCCTATTAGCAGAAATAGACCTCGTAAATTATTTAATTTTTGGAATAATGTTTAAGTTTGCTAACAATTATTTTTCCTATTAGCAAAAATAGTCCTTGTAAATTACTTAATTTTTGGAATAATGTTTAAGTTTGCTAACAATTATTTTTCCTATTAGCAGAAATAGACCTCGTAAATTATTTAATTTTTGGAATAATGTTTAAGTTTGCTAACAACCATTTTTCATAGTAGCAAAAATAGTCCTTGTAAATTACTTAATTTTTGGAATAATGTTTAAGTTTGCTAACAATTATTTTTCCTATTAGCAGAAATAGACCTCGTAAATTATTTAATTTTTGGAATAATGTTTAAGTTTGCTAACAACCATTTTTCATAGTAGCAAAAATAGTCCTTGTAAATTACTTAATTTTTGGAATAATGTTTAAGTTTGCTAACAATTATTTTTCCTATTAGCAGAAATAGACCTCGTAAATTATTGAATTTTTGGAATAATGTTTAAGTTTGCTAACAACCATTTTTCATAGTAGCAAAAATAGTCCTTGTAAATTACTTAATTTTTGGAATAATGTTTAAGTTTGCTAACAATTATTTTTCCTATTAGCAGAAATAGACCTCGTAAATTATTGAATTTTTGGAATAATGTTTAAGTTTGCTAACAACCATTTTTCATAGTAGCAAAAATAGTCCTTGTAAATTACTTAATTTTTGGAATAATGTTTAAGTTTGCTAACAATTATTTTTCCTATTAGCAGAAATAGACCTCGTAAATTATTGAATTTTTGGAATAATGTTTAAGTTTGCTAACAACCATTTTTCATAGTAGCAAAAATAGTCCTTGTAAATTACTTAATTTTTGGAACAATGTTTAAGTTTGCTAACAACCATTTTTCTTAGAAGCAGAAATTTCGTAAATTATTTTATTTTTGGTATAATTTTTAAGTTTGCTAACAATTATTTTTCATAGTAGCAAAAATAGTCCTTGTAAATTACTTAATTTTTGGTATAATGTTTAAGTTTGCTAACAATTATTTTTCCTATTAGCAGAAATAGACCTCGTAAATTATTGAATTTTTGGAATAATGTTTAAGTTTGCTAACAACCATTTTTCATAGTAGCAAAAATAGACCTCGTAAATTATTTAATTTTTGGAATAATGTTTAAGTTTGCTAACAACCATTTTTCATAGTAGCAAAAATAGTCAACGAATAATTCAACTGTTTATGTATGCATGTGAAGTATGCGTATTTTGGAATTTTTAGAATAATTTAAATGTGTGCTTAATATATAATATTTAAATTAGATCGATTCTGACAGTTGTGTGTTTGCCCGAGCGGTAACGATCTCAACTCATAATCTACAGGCGATGGTTCGATCGACGGTCGTGGCGTTTTTTTGTATGAAATTTTTTCAGCGATTTGTTTCGTCAAATAATAAACAGTGTATTGGGAAAATATGTCTTTAGTATGAATAAAAATATTGCGTCAGCGGTGCTGGTGTGGGGGGAGGGGGAAGGAAGGGGCAGGGGGAGGGGAAAAACGCGGACAATCATGCAATCATTCGGACATTATCGAGTATTAATATATAGATGGTTAGTTTGTCGTTTAAGAGGTAACAAGACGTGTACTCTTGTCATACGATATACTTTATTAAAAACGTGACGAAACTTAGTCGGTGTAAAAACGAAAGAACCTCCCGATATCGAATCTCTTCAAGTATTAGTTCTTTGATATTTCATATAGCAATAAGTGCATCTCAACACTTATATATTTTTTTATATTGTCCTTTCTTATGTTTACTTCTACAATTGATAACAACAATAATTGATAAGGCAATCGGTAAATAAGCCTATCAATAAAACGCACGTCCTATAGAAAGTAAATTAAAAAGGCGATATCAATCATTCGTTAACCTAATTTATGGGCACAGTAAATAATGCATAATTAAACAATTATTGAAAAGTGAACATTGAATAGCTCATTAACCCTCCAGAGACGAGAGCTTTTTTTCGAAAAAAATATTTTTTTAAAACCATATTGAAGTTACGAATAACTTTTATTCCTAACAAAATTTAAAAAAAAAAACGCAGTCGTTTTATAGAAACCCCGCATGACTATATGGTAATGCTCATCCTTTTAATACCGTGTAATATTGTGTACGGACAGTAGTAAGGAAAAAGGTGACCGTATGGGCACGCAAACATTCAGGGTTGAAATATAGCTAAACGTGAATTTTTTAATAATATTTACAATTTGACCTCTTTAGATCAACATATTTTTAATACAAATATATTATCAAAAGAACTGTAAAAAATTGATGTCTTTAAAAAATCGGAAATTCAAAAAAATGCATGTGCTTTTGGTGGCCGTTACTGTCCCCGCGGCTGATGACTTACTGAAGTCTGTACCCTGCTTAACTAAATATGAGTGGAAACAACGATATTCAGGTAGAAAAAGGATGAATAGCGGGATCAATAGACAACGGTGTTTACTGTGACCATATGGTCACGCTCGTTTTTGGAGGGTTAATATCTTGCTACTAACTCAGAATATCTCAATCTTATCGAATACATTTATGATGCTTGACATTTCAATTTATGTTTGAAAAAACAATTAAGGCATGTATCGATAATAAATTCATATTCGACTAGACCACAAAGCATTCAAGATTATGATATTACCTATCTTCATTTATTCTGATAATTTTTCAGAAACTGGATAAATCATACAAATAAGTTTTTATTTACCGACAGACTGTTGGAAAAAAATATCGCCAATTATAATATATTTGAGAACTGTATACCAATGTATGATTAAACTAGTTAGATATTAATTTATGAATTAAACGCTTCGCAAATTACATAATTTCTATCATTAAATAATTAATATATTTTTAATCAGCAAAAAAATCTCACGCATCCTCGATTGATATATAATATTAAAATATAATGGATCACGATTCAACAGTTTTTATCAATATTATCGTAGATTGTAAGACTCGTAACTCCAGAAACTACAACATTACACGAGAGCAAACACTCGTTTTTTCGGGCGGATTTACATATGTATGTCCTGAGGTCTGCACGGGCCGAAATTTTACAAAATTACCCGGTCCGAGCCCGAAAGACTCAGACCAGTGTCTAATACCACACTTGTTACCCGAAACCGACCCGAAGCCCGGATTTATACTCCACAGCCCAAAAAAACCCCGTTTTTTACAAATTTACAACAATTTACGATTCTCTATAGAACTGGTAATAATTAAAATCATCATGGTTGATTTATGGCACGAACATAGTCTGAAATATTTTTCTGAAGAATAAACTCCTTAACCGGGCCCGGCCCGAGCCCGAATCTCAATTGCGCTTACCCGCCCGAACGCGGCCCGCAGGCCGGGCCGGGTAAGGGCCCGAGGGCCAAGCCCGGGCCCGTGCAGACCTCTAGTATGTCCACATCATCGACTCGACTTTGTGTGTAACAATTGTATGGTACCATTTAGCGTGATAATTGTTAAATGTTGAAAATGTTCTATAATGCCCAACGCGAGAATTTTCAATTGAATTTGCAATTGATCACTAAATACGTCCTTAAAATTGTTGAATTACTTTTGTTTACAGAAATATTTGACATTACAGAAAATACCAACGCGACAAATATGTTAAGAGCAAAAAATGATACGAGATAAACAAAATGAGAAATTTATAATTCAACCGATATCAACTCGAGAAGAAGAGACATCACAAACACTCATGTCTAAGATATCACATTTAAATAGAAACAAAACGAAATTTGATATTGACCCTACTGTGACTTGAGCCCATGCTAGCCTGATCGTTTTGGCAAAACGCTTACCAACCATAGAAAGCGACAAGGTTATTTTTTTTAACAGATATACATATTAATGTCATGAAAATAGATTTACTAAATTAAAATTGTCGCTGCTGCAAGTTTAAGAGAGAAAATAATTGTATCTAATTTCCACGGTATATGCCAGAAAAACCGAACTTCAAAGTGACATCAATTGACAGATTGAGTTCACCTGTGCACTAGAATACCTGAAGATGCCGAAAGGTGAAAGCCGGTTCTTTAGTGACGTTTTTCAAAATGTGATTGATTCAAATTTAATATTCGTGTTCCATCAAGCACCCTCAATCGATATCACTATTCTTGTAATATTATTAAATTATGAAATATGTTACAACACTATGCACTACGTTAGAATAACTTAACGCAGCGATTACCAACCTGGGAGGCGTGGACTATTGCAAAGAGAAGCGCAAACAGTCCAAAATATTTATTAAATACTCTTTAAAACGTGTATTTATTTCTATATGAAATAAAAGATGGGAGACGCGAAGATATTTGTTTTCTTTAAATGGAGGCGCAAAAGCATAAAGGTTGGAAACCACTGACTTAAAGTATTCAAGAAATACTATGTAAATTATTTAATTAGTAATTCTACAGGAGAAATTTACCATTCCACTGATCCCCATCTCTTTACTTACCGCATCAATTCAAGCGAGAGTTGAAAGAAAGGCATTATTGGCCTATAAGTAAAATTCATTAAAAATATTCATCCTGGCGTAATGATTTATCGTTTGAAGTAAGTACGCAGACAAGGATTATTAGAAGACGCATTGATATCAAACATTTTATATGAAATTTATATTAATTTGCAAAATAAATACAGTAATATTATATCAACAGATTTTAAAAAATGTCGAAAAAAAAAACTAACCCATAAACCACTTAACGGAAAAAAATTAAGAGTAAATATAGACAGGTTCTAAAAATTGACTGAATTTTTTGAATTTTGTATGTAAATAATGTTCCGTTTGTAAGGATGGTTTTTTAGTCTTGTGTTTTCAAAATAAACCGTTTGGAGTTGGATGCTAATAGAAAGCAATAAATGCTAAAATGTTAAACGCTCGCTCATATCATATACAGGAGAGTGTAGAGCAAAAATCGGACTGAAATCCAGTAATAGTTAACCTTTCAAACTAAACAAGTTGGTTTCCCACCACCACCCGTTGTGTATAAACAATTAGCTCTCAAAATACCCTCCTACGTTTCCTCCCACATCTTCCATAATGAATTGAATGACAAACAATCTTCCTTCAGAGGGACGGCTTTCAAACAGAAATTCATAAACCGATTTAAAAATAAATTTATAAAAACTGTCCATACTGGGATTCGAGCCCGTGAGCAACATAAGCTTAGCTAGCGCTGTTGACCACTTGACCCCGAACCCGACAAATAATAACATACTTGTATTAATAAAAATAATAAAACATTTTTAGTACTTTATCCACATAAAATTAATTGGATCAGGAATCAGCAATACAAACTATTACATCAAAAATGTAATAGTTTGCATTGCTAAGAGGTCTTCAACTTTTTATTTATAGTTTATTTTTCATGTATTTTGCTTCAATTTATTTGCTTAGTTGTAATAATATTGTTTGTCATACCTTGTTTTTCTTACATAACTTTTGTATAAATATCACTGTTTCATTGTATTTATTATCAGTTGACAATGCTCACAATGAGCGTAACCGGTCCTGATCCAATAAATTTTATGTGGAAAAAGTACTAAAAATCTTTTATTATTTTTATTATAATGCCATTCCACCAAGTATTGACAGTAAACACCTTAAAAGTGAACATAAGTATAATTTTATTTTTCAAACTTAAAGAGAAGATATTAAAATTAATTCTTAAATCACCCTCAGTTTTGGTGATCATATAAAATAAATCAATCAGAAAAATCATAGCAAGCATATCGTAGTAATATTGTCCTCTGTATAAATTGATAATTTATTATTAATTAATAATAAATTATTGGAACTCAAATAAATGATAAATTTAGGATTGAAATTCAATGTGGTAACTCTGCTCTAGGGTATTCCAATAATGATGAATAATATAAAACAACATCCCTACGTTAGATTTTTCCAATACGGGAAAGTGTTTCATTACGTAATGGAAATAGATTTAAGGTGATGGCAACTCCTGCCTTTACGCTATATTAGTTTAAAAGCAATATAGTAGACAGGCAGGATCGCACACAAGGGAGTTAATTTTCGAACATTTCGAGCTCAACTTTTCTTTTGTTCGTCGATTATTAAATTTCCACGCCACCCATAAGACACACGAGCGACCCGTTTCAAAAAGAAAGGTCTGACCATTATCATTATGTTCACTGATCCAAATATGAACAATCAATCTTAATTTATCGAGGAAATAGAGTCGGTATTTTTAGAAAAGTGTCATTACGACATTGGTATTACAGTATTACATGCGACACATAAAACAATATTGCGAATAGTTTAAAGATGACAACGATTCACGTGGAAGTTTGAAATTCATATTGTTGCGTTGATTATTATTTTTGATTATATCATTGAGAAAAAAAATCGCCATGTTTTTTTTTATAATTCACACAAATTTCACAACTACGTTAAGGTGTAACAAAATTTACCTATCATTTTATATACCGAATCCTTACGGATCGGCGACAATTACGTTCGACCTCCCTCGTCTAAATCAAATAATTATATGTTTAATTAAAATGAACGCGACTTCTCCCATCGTAAAAAGTGAAATATTCATTGCAGAAAAGAGTGCCTTTCATTATGGCTCATGCATAAAATATCTCTGTAATCCGGCTGTATTTGTTTTGACTAAGGCACAGGTGAATGATCATCGCCATGGTCTTTTTATCTAATCTTTGATTATAAATTATGCGATTTATGCTGTTCATGTTACGTAATATTATATGTATGTATTGTGACTTTGATCACTATTCAAGTTTAACGTCAACTAATAAAGTTGTCGTTTTTTGATTAACATCGGCTTTACAAAATTACAAAATAATAAATAGCGTTGTTTGACTTTAAGCCCTTGATTTAATATCCTGATTGAGCGGAATGGTGTCCCAAGTAATCAATGTAAACAAATGTTCTTGCCTTGTTTTTGGACTCGGTTCCCAAAGATTTAGTCTAAATAATCAGCTGACCCAGTTAAGCGGATTACCTGTATCAAATTATATTCTTTTAAGTGATCATGACGACTGGTTGGAATAAAACATTGGCGGTAAATATATAACGACTTAGTTGCCTTTTCGAAGACGTAATAATAAGTATATAGGCGGTCAGAATTGTCTATTACATCGACGTGTGAAAACATCGATACAATGGATCTAAGCACATTACTGATAAATCGATGTGTGACTCAGCTGGGAATCGAACCATACGTCGTAAATGCTTTGCTCTATCAACAGGGGCTACGGGTGGTTAAAAAGTTCGTTTTTTTTAACAAATATTTACATAATATATTTTAGAATTCGTTATCTCTACTCCTGACTGTACAGTACCTAATACAGTGTATAAAATGACGAATCTAGATTACTCATAGCATATTTATGAGACGAATTTCAAAAAGACTTTCATGGTCTTTGATTTTATAATTCTTACTGGATGAGATTTCGTTATTTGACAAATTGTAAATGAAAATTTGACCCATTAAAAATGCCAACTCGATTTTGCAAATGTTAAAAATAAAATCTATGCACGTCAATGATTCAAGAACAAAAAAAAAAACTTCAAGAAGATTTAATTTATCAATTTATTTTAGTCAGTAAATTCCACCCCTGAGAAAAAAAAACTACTAATATGATTTCGCAAATGGTACCCCACCAAAAGTAAATATAGAGCGAATGATGTACCAGGTTGTCAAAAATTATGACAAATCTATCAACCCTTATGAGGCGAGGCGACCAAGAAAGAGGGTTGACTGATGATGAAGATAAACGTATCGTAAGCATTGATATGTAATGTTTACATTCAATTTTAACTGCAGTACTTTTTTTAAATTGTGTTAAGGAAATCAAGTGTATAAAAGAGAACTGTCGTGCTTCCTTATATGAATCCTTATTCCCCAGTAAAAAAAATCGAGCTTTGGCAACATCCAGCCTCTCATATACTCTCAAAGAATACTCTTTAAATAAGCAAAAGCGAATAGCTTCTACAAGCTACCAATACCAATTTAACAAGAATTTCAAAAATGTTGGAAGGAAAAATATAATTATAATATTAATTACATTTAAGTTCTCTCAAATAACAAGCTTTTACCAAGTCAAAATAAATTAATGATTTTATTTTTTGTTTTTTTTTATGAAAACGTACCGATATTAAATTTTACCTAGAAAATATAAAAATTATTTTTGTAAATTTTTAATCTCTAAATATTCTTTATGTTATTATAAAAATTGTGAACACAAAGAAAACAAGTTGCCAAGCAAGAAAAAATGCCGTAAGACCGGAGACTTTATTTAACATACTTATAACGTAATATACTAATACAAATGTAATAAAAATGTTGTGTACATTATACATGTCGTTGTAAAAGAAAGAATAATAAATTAGACATGTCCTACATAAAGTACACTCTTCAATGTATTATTTTGCGTAAGCATATTTCCAATGATTATTTTTTTTAATAGCAATAAATGTACTATTTTTAATACGTATTATATTAATAATCAACGTACGCCAATTTATACATCACAAAAACTTAATAAAGATCATTAAAATAAAGCATATAGATTGGATCGAAAAAATAATCGACCGAATTGTATTGTTTACAAAAACTACTAAAACACTATTGTTGGAGTGCGAAGCAGTCCTAAAATGTGTCACCATATATTAATTGAAATATTTAAACAGTTATACGTATTTTTGGGCGTATATATACATACGTAGACCATTTTACTCTCAGCTTTTTTCGAGAATAGAATAGAAAGTCCCTTTTGGGTTCCAACACTCAGGTCTATTCAGTACCCATTGAAGCACAGAGAATGTCTACGGTTTCAAAGGCGTAATGGAAAACCATCATACTTGAAAGCTTTGTTGAGAGCTAATGAACACATACGAGTTATACATTAATACGTAATGGAGTCACTAGGTGGAAATCGGAAAGCTCTTTGAAAAGGCGAATGACATAAAAACAGCCCACGCGAGGGGTGCTATAAACCAATTAAAAATAATTACATTACTTTGAGCGGGTGACTTTTCAATAATTCAATCGAAGGTGGAATAAAATTCTTTCTTCATACTGTATGAACGAAGTGTCGTTGGAAGAAGATATAATTGTTATTTTATATTTTAGCATATAAAATAACACACTATGTACTGTTTTTTCAAGAAACATTTTTAAAATGCGTCGTAATTCTTTTAATGTTGCAAATAAATTAATTTACCAGGTGTAATTTTGTCAAGCGATCAATTTTTATTTATGTAAAGTAATCATTAAATTAAACAACCCTTCGTTTTATGTCGGCACCGGATGAAAGTCATGTTTTTTATGCATAATAAACGTATTATAAAAATGCGCATCACATCGCATCCAAGGACGTGGACACTGTAAGCGACATTTGCCCCCCAGATGGATGCAAACATTAAATTCAAGAACACTTTTGAATTGCAAATTGTGATTGCCAGGAGTGCGGCGGGGATAAAATTAAGCGTGGGCAATGCGATGTCGCGAAGCGTATTGCGCGCCCCCACAAACAAACATACTGATAGACGCTGATGATGTAGATGCCGCATCGGCAGTAACTGGCATAGCACTGATAATAATATAATGCTGGACGACGTTTTATGGACCGCTAATTGATGTAGCATCCTGGCGTTGCAAGACAGATCCGGATGAAGACCAGAAAATCTATTGATTATAAATATTAATTTCATTTTCTAACTTCGGAATCGTTTTGTATCATATATTCAAAACATACCTTTCAATCCATCGCCATAAAAAAAACGCATTGCGTACTTTCAAAATACATATAATAATCTATCTGCTGTAACGTGTTGTGGTACGTAGTTTGTTCCTATAATACCTTGTCCATTACGTAATGTAGAAGTATCTCAACTTTTTGGTTCAAGATCACAGCGACTGTTTCACAAAGTCAGACGAGTCAAGACCTAAAATCTCCACCGTGGCTGTAAATTGTATGACTTGTTTAGCCCGTTGCCGCGGGCCAGATTGGAGGTGCTCACGGGTCGTAATCTGAATACTACTGGTCTACTGAATACTTAATGCGTATTGTTCAAAAATGTTCTAATATATTGATTGAATTGACATTAACTTGGTAAAACTCCATCAAAATAACAAAGTATTTCTGGGTTGCCCATGCATTCCAATAAAACTATTCAAAATATATATTTTTAAAATTGGTATACCCCTAAATCGGTTCAATAAACTAGAAATTGAAATTGAAACTTATCTATTCATTAGAACAAGAAATTGATCTAAATGAAGAAATGAATGAAAGAAAATATAAGGATTAGTTGTAAGGAACGACGTGAAAAACTGGAACATTTTTAATAAATTTATAAAATATGTTAATTACTTTATAAGCGGCTGATTCATTTCGTATTTGTTTCATTCTGCTTATTTTCCTAATTTATGCTTGATTTTATGTTGGATATAAAAAATGAGTTATGTTATTCCTTGTATTTTATTTAATACATTCGAATCGTAAATTCAATCGTAAAAACTTATTTATAAATTATCAAACGACAATATTTTTTATTATGACAAATTATGCCGAGAATTTGTTGGATTGGCCCGCGCAGGCTTTGAATTTACCGCGGAGCTAATCTCTCGTCTTAGAGGGAGAATTGGCTATATATACATACTGGCTTAGATAAAATACACAATATAATATCTTCTCGTCTACTCTGCCACTCTAACTTATATATATTTTTTAAATATTATATGTCATATGTTCCCTCTGTGTATATATTTAGGAAATGAAATATAGACAGTATTATTAAATAGTATTTTGATTTTATTTTTGTTATAATCAGTTTCCCTCGGCAAGTGAGCATTTTCAAGTGAACCAGTAAGTTGATTAGTTAAAAATGAACTGGCTGAAAACGATACGGCTTTTGTTATCATTAAAAATGTCCAACATCTGTTACAAAATTAATGAAACTCGACTTGAATTACGAATGTGACATATTTACAAAATACTTTATTAACGACTAATTTAATACAACTGAAAGAAAAGTTTACGTGGAGCAGGAGAGACAAACATCGAATTATGACCTTTGGAAAGATCACTTTAATTTTAATTACTCGGCCGGTTGATTGACTGCCTTTCTATTGAGCAAACAAGGGATCATTTTGAAGATTCGGGGTGAATAATAATAACGGTGTTATCGCAAATCCGTCTCTGCGAGCGATATAAAATCAACGTTTTAGATTGTACGCTATGCGATGTGATAATAGTAAGGGACATTGAAAGGACGTGGGCCGGAAACGCTCCTGGATCATCCAATATAACTGTCACCATCCGTTCGAGTCCCACGTAAATTACTCCAATTACAGTACACGCGAGTGCCAAAGACGGCATGAATCAAATAAAATGATAAAATATGTTTTGAGTAAGTATAATATCCAATTTTACAACGCTATAATTTTGCTTATATAATGCTATTTTTTTTAAATATATTGTATTAAAGATGAATTTATTAGTCGATATACACCAGGGCAGGGAGTCTCAACAGGGAGCCCTATGACCCCCCAGGGGCTCAACGCGTGTTTTAAGGGGGCCACAGAGATTTTTTTAGATTTGGGGAGCCACAGCACAGTTAAGGGGGGCCATGAAAAAATTTCCCGAAATCCCAAAATCTCTGCAATTCGGCAAATTTCTAGGATTTGAAATCCTTGGAAGACCTAAAAAAATTTGGGCAAATCCACAAATTTCTGGGATTTAAGATTTGAAATCTCCATAAGAAATTTTACAAAAAAGATACCACGCTAGTTATTTCGGCAAACCCGCAAATTCCTGGGATTTAGGATTTGAAAGATGAATGGATCTTAAAATAAAGTCAGCTTCATTTTTACAAATTATTTTAATTAAATATTACAGACGGCAGTTGTCAAATTGTCGCTCGCTTTTTCACATGCATATTCAACTGTTTCCGCCTATAAAGATGTAAAAAAGACGAAAACTATTTAAAATATGTTGCGAATTGAATAATTTAAGTTATGTAAACTTGGGTCGTTAGTGAAAAAACATATTATGGAAATTTACAAAATTTGATCGATAGCATAAACCCTATAAATTGCGATCACAAAACGGCTACCACAAAACAAAATCCTAAAATATTTGTCGGTTTATGTAACTAATAATATATTATGTTTAAAAGCGAAATACAATTTCACCCCCGCTGACATTCCAACATAATAATATGCTCATCTTTTCAGAAGCTGTATTAAGTCTGTATAAAGATAAATATGACATACTACTTCAGGGCATGCTAAATTAATATAAACGAGCAGATTTAAAAAAAAACATAAAAGAAAAGGTTTTTTAAAATAAGAAATACGATCAGAATATTAAATTACGGAAGCCTTAATTTTAAAAGCTTTCTGAAAAGAAATTGTTAGCTGTATCACATAAGTCAGAATATTAAATTTTAAAAAAGACGTACCGAACATTACCGTAGTACCGTAAAATGCCGGGTTGCTAACTTTACCCGCTTTCAATATAATATAATTTTATGTATACGGAATTATTAAGAGTACAGGTAGTCCCCGACTTCGCGATCCGCACTTCTTTTAATCCATGTCCATGCACTTACGAACGAAAAAATAGCATTTTCTCGTCCACCCCACTTGATTCTCCGTTCAGGATCGTATCTCGGTCGTTAGTCGAGGACTACCTGAATATGAATTCATTATGAAGAATTTCATCGGAAAGTATTTGATTAGATCAGTGGTTCCCAAAGTGGTTCCTGTGGACCCCCAGGTCCGTAAGACCGCTGAGGGGTCCGTGACAAATCAAAAACCGGGTGTCCACGGAAGAATAAATATTTTTAGAAAAGAGAGTTTAAGCGACTGACCAACAAACAGTTCTCGCAGAAAAACATCTGTTAATATACCTCCATTAGAAGGCCATATGCTCCACATTGGAAGCAGACATGGATATAAAAAAAATACCATTCAAGGCATAAACTTTATTATTTCACTTCGGGGTCCACGGTCAGGTTTTTGCTTTAAAAGGGGACCATGAGCACAATAAGTTTGGGAATCACTGGATTAGATGTAACTCAGTTGCGTTTCAGTTTGTGTGTGTGTATAATATTCAAAGAAGATAAATATTAAACGAGAAAAGACTAACAACTCTTTTCAGATTCAGATAGAGTTGATGGAAGGGAATGGAAACATCACAGACATCCATGTTTTCAACAAAAATCCATCAATTATTAATAAATGAAAACCATTCCGCGACATGAACACAAATTGTTAGGTTCTACTCGGTTATGGTAACCGAACAAGTCGAGTGTGCTTATTAACGAGCATAATTATTAAACAGTGATATGCTAATAACAGTTCACAACTAAGTTAATTAAAAACCTCGACACAGCGCTTTTGATTATAAATTATGACGTATTTTCGCGACTCGAAGTTAGTTTTCAGCGATCGTATATCAAAACCTTTTGCATATGAGAATTTCACTCGGCAGGCGCATGAAATAAAGCTCTAATATAAACTAATCGTGCAATGATAAACTTTCAAAATATCTAAGCTTCAAATTTAATCTGGGATGAGCATGTAATATTATTGCCACTGCTTTATGTTTCATATTCAGTGAGAAATATTTAATATAAAACTGAATTTGATAACTTTGTTATTTCATTTGTTGTGTAACAGAATGTGATATGTGTTTCGCTTCTTTGAGAAGCATCATCAGACCATCGCTTCATTTAAATTTAATGTACTAAAAATTGATTCTAATTCTTATATTGTGGCAACAAGTGGAATAACAAAGTTATCAAATATAATTTTATATTAAAAATAAACTTAAACAAAGTTACTACCGAATCTATCAAATTATTATTTGAATTTCAAATGAGATTGCCGCCCACGGATATTATATATTATCCAAAAACATGAGACATTTAATCAATCAAGCATGATTAACTGCTTCGTGGATACCATTTCCAGGTCGATTATCATATTATTTTATTTATTTATTTTGTTAGTCTTATCCTAAACTAAAATAATTATATAGATCAAGAATGGGTTGAGTCCTTGGTTGATAGCTGTAAGAAGCTTTGTATTTATCTAAGAGATTGATTGTCTTGTGTAGTTATTTCTAAGACACTTCCAGTTCATAACATATACTTTCTGACATAACATCCATAAATTGTATTATACAACTAAAACGAATAATAGCGCACATTTTCATGATACATAGTATAAACTATATTACAGTTTTTTTTCACTTGAGAAGCCTGGCGTAAGTAATGTTGATCCTTCCACTCGGGGGAATAAAATAGGCGAGACAAATGAAACAATGCATCATGCAAACTATAACAATATTACATTTGACAATAAAAGCTCCCATCGCGTCGAATGATTCCAGTGATGACGAAATGGTGACATTGTGATGCTTTATTGTTAAATCGGCCCTATAAAGACCTCGCTACATGGTCTACTAAATATTTTTAAAAAACCTTACCGTTTTCGATAGTCGGTTTAGTGGCTAATTAAACAGATTTGATATTACGCCAATGTCTTACCTGAAACAAAAATAAAACAATATATTAGCACATTATTAGACAAAACAAAAAAGCGATAAAAAAACTCATAAGAAAAAAGTTTAGCTGTTACGAATACCAATTACGCAAAATATTTTATGTGTACAATCAAATAAAGCAGTGAAACTTTGAAGCGGATACTTATACTTTTGGTAAGCTTTATTGAAAAGCTTAACATAGACATTTCGTTAGGTAAAAGTTTTGAAAACAGTTAAGAGTTTGATAAAATATTTCGTCTTCGTACTCAATGTGAAGATTTTCGTCGAGGGTTTACAGTTTTTTCTGAGTAACATTGAGGACCACGGAAGAATTTATTGATCGGCATAATACTAAAATAAACGCATATAAATCAGAAAGCGACCTAAGCTGACTCAAATTTCAATGATGATATTTTTAATTTATCATTTTATTTGACATTCACGGTCGGTAATTTATTCATGGCATTCTCATCTTGAGTGACTTTCTATAAATTATTTAAAAAAAAAAATGTTGCGTTTTCGCGATTATGGCTGCAATGCACAAATGTTAACCTATAAAAAAAATCTGTCGAACCACATCCTCTTCAACCTGTGATTGTTTCGCGAAAAACTTTTAATTAATTGAAAAAAAAAATCCATTATGTAACATTAAACCGATTTAATTAATGTCTAGATAACCTGGTGGGTGTGGATTTGTAGTAACGCCTTTGCTACAACACGAATTGATGTACCCACTTCAACTGAGAAAGCTACGTCTAATCAAAACTGTGCGCGTACAATGGTCGATCATTCCCGCACCACACTATTAATAACGAGCTGGCTTTGACATTATACTCTTCACACAAGGGCGGGCAATTATCGATGGTTATTTCAGCAACGCTGGCACAAATTTACCTCGCAGCATACAGGTTATTTTCATCCACGTAAGAACGTTGACAACGCAAATATTGAAGGTTTCCATACGCAGCAAATAGCGCAAACGGTTAAAAAAAACTCGATGTAATCAAACGTTATAAATATATTTTTTTCGTTTCTTCTTTTTGCTCTTTTATATAACGCTCCTATATAGCCTTAATGTAAAACCATTCAAAGGGAGAAATTCCTTAAGCTGTTCCAAAAAGAGGTCAATGCTTGTACCGATATCGTTGACGGTAAATTTCATTCGTAATAATCCAGAAAGATTTGATTTATACACATTATTTTTATTACATTATACAGAGAGATGTTTTCAGCGTAGACAGAAAATGTTATCTTTATACTCGTTTTACATTAAAATATTTTTTAATGGAGATGGAATGAACAACAAACCTAAATAAATAACTCAAAGAATTCTACATAATCTCTCGAATAAATCTTCATTGAGCGATTTCCGAATTTAATACGAATAGAATTATACCAAATAAGCATGACACGCATAAAAGGTTTTCGTATAATTTTGCTGAATATCAATTAATTAAATTGCTTTAAAAATGGTATTGAAAATATACGTAGCAAGTTTTTTTTGCCAGATCGGTGTTCAATTTAGAGAAAAATATTTCATATATAAAAAAACTAACGATATTTTTATAATAATGAAATTTAAAAACCGAAAAACGAATCACGTGAGAATTAGAAGTACGTGAAAACGACTTTTCGGTGCTTTCAGCGATTAATTTGTCGTAATTAATTTCCTACAACGTAACCAATATTATTTTAATACTAATTTTTCTTTTATTCTTCGTAAGGGTAAAGATTTTTTTTCAATTATACTTCATAATAAACAAGGAATTATTATGAATATATTTTAACTAGAAAAACTGAAACGCTCCAAAAAAAAACATTATCGCGACACGCAATTCATTAACAAAATTGAAATATGCAAAAACAGAGGTTGAAAAATCAGTTACAGACCATATTATGCTGCACTATTAAAGCGTATATGGATTTAAACATAAACGTTTATTTTTGGCAGCCGTTTTAATATGGACCATAATACATATTACATTTCAGAAGATATCGTTAATAAGTCTTAAAATTATATTAAACGATAAAACGAATCATATATTTCGACAAAGTAAAGCCACGCCATTTGTTACTTGCATATTTGAGATGAGTATTCGGTGCGCATTATTAAGTAGGCCATCATCATTAAAAACAAATTTAAAAATCAACAAAAAAAAAATTAACAGAAGAAACGCCAAATTCGATTAATCATCTTAGACATACATACATACATAACTGGCATAGTGAAAAACCCTAGCCACGTACGAATACAAAAAATGAGAGATCTGAAAAACATTTCGGCCTTGGATCGCAAACAAAAAGTATTGGAATATTTTAATTTTCTATATCTTTTGTCCGGCAATAATCAAAAGAATTCACTCCGAGCTCGGCCGTCGTTTTATTAACTTCATTCATTACTCGGGGCGACGAGGGGGACTCCAACAAAGAAAGCCAATAATTTCATGCAAATGCTAGGCTCGGTGTTGTCATATGAAATTTGCATTTCAATATCAAACGGGGAAGAATTGCAATTGAATATGCATGAATTGTGAGAATTATTACAGAAATAGACGAAAACTCGGAATAAATCAAAGCAGGCGTCATACTTGTTAAATAACATCAATAGGTAAAAAAAAATACCAATCTAATTTTTCGATACATAAAAAAATATTTAATAGTAGAGTATGTAGTTGAAATATCACTAAATATGCATACAGGTCAATATGATGATATGTATGTATGTAATTTCTAGAATATACAGTTTCTACGGCAGTTAAAGTGTAATAATATAACGCTTGAAACATGGAATTGGAGTAAAAAAATAAAAATAGTACCTATTGCTGCGACAGTCTTGGTCAATTTGTTTCTTCTTTCAGCGTTAATCTTCACTTCACTTACAATCTAGCGAAGTGAAATACATGTTTCAGGTATGTATTGATATTTATAATTATGCTACGTATAGTAACAAACATAAAATGCCATTCGATTGTTTTAATGATGTTTGGATGCAACTGTATAAGAGTAATAAAAAAAATCCACCCCTCCCCAGACAATAGCGAATATTTCTGAGAATAGGCGAGCCCGTTGCTAGCGTATTGGCATCCCACCGCTGCTTATATGTGCACAGATCAAATTGATTTACATAAAGCTTTGGTAAGGAATATTTATGTAACTTATTGTTTAGTAATTCCTCGATCAAATAAAAGAAAACAAAGTTTTGTATTCTCATTTCTACGAAATCCACTTTTATATGATCTGGGCCGGTTTCTCTTCTGACAGTGCTATTTAAACAAAACAAAATAAAATTTAATATTTCATTCTCTTATCAGTTGATAATGCTCGTAATAAGCGAAACCGGTCCTGATCGTACTAAAAGAAATTAATAGAAATGAGTTTTATTTTTTGAAAAAATAATACAGTACATACTAGCAAAATTATTTACTGGTGAATTATTGTTATATTAAAAAAAAACACTTTTTGAGAGATTTGCCATAAATTAATACGCAAACAATAAGAGAATCATAAATACAATATTATTTTGTCTCAATTTTGTCAGTGAAAACGGTTGAATTCTCGATATAAGTAAATATAATACAACCCTTGTAATTTCATTAACCGAAGTAATATTTCAAACTAACAACATTACCCATACCTAACTAATGAAATATACCTACACTAATTAAAACTAATGGATGAAGGGCATTAATGTAAACGAAAATGTTAGTATATTCCGGCACTTGTCGTATCCACAAATATCACGTGTTTATTCAAACACTAAATAATAAAGAAACAGGACTGTTTCAGAATGACCTTTTCTAGAAATAATTGCAGATGCAACCCGAATTATTAATTCCATTTCAATTGAATAAATACAAAGAAATAGTTCATATTAACATGTGTAAATAATAGGCAGAGTAAGAATAATTTAAAGAGTTAAGAATATATAAGATAAATCTCATTATTTTTAATTTTTTTCCGCTCACAATATGGAGCATATGGACTCCTAATGGAGTTTATCTCAACAGAAATGTTTCTACGAGAACTGCTTGTTACTCAGTTGCTCAACCTCTCTTTTTCCAAAGAGAGTAGGAATAGAAGGAAAGAGCTAGGACAGGACTAGTGGTTAGCTAATCGCTCTCGGTACGCCCCGTTCATAGGAAAGGATGGGTGGGAGGGGTTAATTCAAGACATCACACACATCCATGCCTTTGAACAGAAATTCATAAATCAATTGAAAAATCAATTTATAAAACTGCCCGTACTGGGATTCGAATCCGTGCCCTCCGTAGCGGTAGCCAACGTAGTAAATCTCATTAATAATCAATGTATAATATTCAATACTTACGTCATTGAAATTTCGAACGGTTATTTTATTTTACTAAGATAAGTAAAAACTGAAACGAAATTCAAGGTAATCTATGATCTTATTGAAGCTCCATTTGGCACGTAGTATTACAACAGTAGGAAATAAAATCCGTAAGTTGAAAATAAATCACAAACGGTGTATATATAATATTAACTAAGTTTCAATTAAAAAATAATTAATTCTCATTATAAATCAAATATCAAATGACATGTAAACAGTTTATCACGTAGTCGCATAAATTCCTTTTATTTTGAATGCGATCCCAGCGGGGTTAAACAATGCATGACCTGGAAAAACATATTATGAAGTAAAAACGTAATACTATTACTAATATCCGATTACTTCGAGAGAGAGAAACAGCTTTTGTACTTTGTAACATATTAAACTAGTGCCCGATGGCGATAATCATAATATAATGACGACTTGGTAGTACAAATTATGTTGTCTCGTTTTAGAGAGTTCCAAATATTTATAATAGTATCAAATTAATTTTCCCAGAGTTTGTGCGTCATCAATGTAACTAATACACCTTAAATAATAATGTTAATGCAATCTTAACAATAAAGTGTGCCAAAACTATCTTACTGTACACATATTTGCGTAAATATTATATTAAAAACACAAGGTATTTTTCTATTTATAGTGAGTGTGTCCATTTTTTGGATGCCACCAATCAATCCACATTAAAATGTCTTCTTCAGCGTACAAATAAAGGACTAATTCACAGGGTAGGGAACCTTCACATATTGAAAGATATAGTTTTGTTCATAAATAATAAAAAAGAAATGAAAACATTGGAATTAATCCAAAAGCCGCACTTGAAATCACTGAACACAAAAAACCCACAGGTTTGCCTACCCAAGAAAAATCATTTTAAGTTTTTAAATACAATTGAGAATGCCTCTTAGTGGCATACCAAAAATGTTTCCTGAACACATTCATCTTTAATTCACCGATATAACTCGATTTATCAATATTGTTTGAGATAATTTCCTCTCCCAATGTAGAGCATACGATTTCCAAGTGGAGCCTATCCAAACAGAATAATTGTTAGCTTCGATGGATTCGACAGTAACTTTGTGGAAGTTCATTTTTTAAATAAAATAAAATTTAATAACTTCGGTTACAGGCCCGGCAGAAGTAACTATTTGAATCCTCCAATATAAATACAGCTGTCAAAAAAAAAAACATGAGTATATTAGCGTTTATTTTAGATAAAACCCCAATCAATCAAAATTAGACATATTGAATAATATTTACATTACATTTACGTATAAACTTCCGTATAATAAATAAGTAATACAAGTCCGCAACATAATTCTTAATGACCGTCTCAAAAAGTCGATTATATGATGAATTTCCGACATGTCATACAATTTGATAGATCGAGAAAATAAATGGAAAAAGATATTTCATATTAACATAACATATAACTCGTCACAAGATATAACACTTAAGACGTGATGATTACCTCGATTAGGCTGCCAAATTTTCCTGTCAGCAATAAATACTACAACACCTAGTTTGCCTAATGGTGCCAATATCGATCAAATATAAATGAAATTTGGTATGATTAGCACTGATTTATAGCAACGACAAATAAACGTATTTTTTTTTTATATCTATTAATTTTTAATTGTGGATACTCACTCCCCCGACGAGTTCATGAATAATTTACGAGTGATATATTTCACTTATGTGTGGAGTGGTTACATGTCTTTGATCAATTAAGCTATGTTATTTATTATTATAATAAACATCTGGCTGCATCCAAAATTACCTCTGTCGAAACTTTTCTAGTTTTACAAAATACTACATATTTACCGCCATCGTAACTTTTAATTTACATTTTCATACTTGGTAGTAAAAATGTATTTTCACAAGAAATTATTGTTATTAATATAATGAATTTGTATTCATAATATAATTTATATTGTTAAATAAATACACGGACTTAAAAGATATTTCCAATGATTCACATTATAGTTAGGCGTCCATGTGGGGCATTTGAAAAGCAAAAAGTTTACGCTCTCCCGCAGGCCTAAATTACCCAGCTCCCTTTGAATACGATTTCCCTTTAATAATTGACAACCAGGGGCAGACACAAAGGCGCTATTAAGTAACCCACACTACAAAAACGCCGTACAACAAGACCAACCAACCGGGCTCTAAGTATTTTGCTGCGAAAACTTTTAGATAGCTCAGTTTAATTTATTCTTAGATAATAAAGACAAATGGCCAATGTTTTATTAATAAACTTTGCAAAATCTGCACTTTGTTGATAAGACGAAAATTTGAATGATTAATCATCGAAAGCATGTGTATTTATTTACATTAGAAATTACTGACAAGTTTTACTTTTGGATCTTCTTTTATAACAGTATATGGGTTCTCATCACTCAAAGCTGTATAAAAAAAAATGTAATAAACATTAAAATATTTTTTGTTATATAGATTATATAAAAGTACAAGTTAGATAATATTCTGAAATCAAGTTTTAGCTTAGCTTCTCCATTAAGATGAATTGCATTTTTTCCTTAGGGCAAAAAAATCATCGTAAGGATCAATTATGTTGATGGTATTTTTATACCAGTATATGGCCAAGCATAGAACATACCTCGCTGGTCAAAGTTTTTTTGTGGATGAAAAAATACTAACTCCAAAAAACGACTAGGTAAAAAAAGACGAAATCTCGATTGAGCTTAAAATAGATTTGTACATACATTCTCAATTCTTCGTTGATCTTACCATATTCAAAAAATAAAAATAATATTTTGAACCAATGCCGCATTTATTTAATATGATCAGGACCGGTTTCGCTCGTATAATGCTTTTCCGCGAAGTATTGACAGTGAACACTTTAAAGTGATTCTAACATAGCAAGGACTTTGGAGGTGTACATGAAGAAAGAAGGTGGTAAATTAATCCCAAAATATCGAAAGAAATCATAGAAACAAAAAGAATACGAACCATTTTTTTTTATTTATATTACTAAATACATAGATTTATAAATATTTAATCAATCAATAAAATAAAATTGATAAGTTTGTAATTCACTTTTAGGGTGTTCACTGTCAATACTTTGTGGAAAGGCATTATATAAATTAAGAAAAAACACAATATTCATTTATCAACTGACATGGCGAGCATTGTCAACTCACAATGTTGACAATGCTCGCCATGAGCGAAATCGGTCCTGATCTAAATATGATCTGACAAATAAAAAGTGGAAATTAAGCACAAAGTAATGTTGTGTTTATTCTTAACTTTGTTGTTATTAATATTAGCGGAATATATTGTACAATAAAAATGAAATTCTAAATGGTAACAGTAAAATTCAAAAGAAATTTAAATTTAGTTAATAATCTTTTCTTCTATTTTGCATTCGTTTTCTTTTTCATTCAAATCAATTTACGAGATTTCCAGTGAGTAACATTACCAAGGATTCACGGGGAAATCCTTGTGACTAAATAGAGCTGTCGATATTTTCCCAGACGCGGAAGTTTCCTGGGGTAGTAAAAGTTGGCGACGGTGGCACGTTGCGTGACTGCCAGCGGGCGGCGTCTCGCGGTCGGAAAAACGCGGGGCAAAGCACCAAGGGTGGGTGGGTCGTCGTCCGCCCTTGCAACAGAAACGCGTATCGATCGCCGAGAGCCAGAAGTATCCCTCACCGCGCGAACGGGTAGTTTTCCAAAGCCGCGCTACAGGTACAAGGATGCAGACTTTCGAGACAACGCGATCAAACAAAGAAGTACAAAAAATGCAGCCGGTAATGTGGGTTTATTTATTTTTATAAAGTTTAACTGAAAACGGTGTTAAATCGGCAGTCAAATTATCTAATACCGACACTGATCTTATGCATGCAATAAATCATACATATTGTATTTGAGGGCCATGGTAATCAAAATTTATAATATCCACGATTGATGATTTTGAGATAATTCTTAATGCATAACTATAATAATATCAAAACAATAGTTGGGTATTAAAATTTACTTTACGCTGTTAAAAAATCGTCGAAAATCACTATCGGTGTCACATTTTTAATTGAATAATATGATATGGTTGTAAAGGTTTTCACTTTTACGTAACCATTTACGTTTTCGATCGTAATATTTAGCACGATAAATTATTACAATGAATTCATGTCGACCGATACACCTTCTTATTGATAGAGATCCTTTATCATAACTATACTATATCACCAAACGATATGTAATAATTGAATACGTAAATAATTTAGGACAAAAACATATATTATTCAATAGTTCATAGATATGTAATTGATCATGCAGTCAAATTTACTGGACAAACATAAAACTAGAAATACTTCACAATTTGGTGATTGAAACTACAGTTCAAATTTCCAAAATTGTTTTAAGGTATAACGTATAAAAATACACCTAAAATTAATACATTTCCTTTGTAAATAAATTATGAATTCATTCGAAAAGTTTGTACGTGACAAACGCATCGTACAGAATTTAAATGATAATTGCTCGTAAACATCATGTACCTTATGAGCGAATAAGGACAAATGCATCAGAAAATTTCCCGCAAATCGAAGCAAAACATTGGCGCAAATAGTCAGGATAATATATCTAATATCGTTGCACGTAATATACAATCTTTTAATGTGACAAGTTCAAACCAACGATGTGATATTATTTAGCATAATTATTTTAGTTTTCGAAAAATTGTGACAGGGCGGAAGTCAGGCAATCGGAAACGATGGCTAGATATAGAAATTATAGAGTGGATATAAATTAAAGAAACCACATTTTAAAACTTACTGTATACTTGCATTGCTAAGCATTGTTTGTATACATCAATGAAACTTCGCATCTATGTATATTTAAGGTAAATAGTCAAACATTATATTATATTTATATACAGTAGCATAGAATAACGTATGAACAATATAATAATAAATGTTCGTTCGTAGTACAACTATTGTTGTACACTACACAACACGTAAAAATCCTGATAAAAGAATTAAGCTTCGTCGAGTAAAATAAAACATCAACAAGTAAAATAAAGAGTCATGTTGTATGAAACTAAAAATGTTAATAAAATTTTACCAGACGAATAAAGGCCAAAACAGCTGCAAAATTTAATATTCAAAATAAAATTGTTATTTAATGAATTTTCTATTCTAAACAATGGCTTTCAAAAACCATGCCCTGGTGATTATTTATTTCATTCTCACTCCACGTCTCAATATCACATATCCAAAAGCTCTATTTTTAATTGAAAAATATTGTTCGCGTTTTATTCAACAATGACAGATCCCACTACGATATTTTGTTCAATTTTTTATGCCTCTATATAGTTTCTACAGAAAACTTAAATAGTAAAACGATATTATAAACATGTATAATAAGATTACGTATTTTAGTAGTTAGACTAGAATCAAAACACGGAGACAAATTCATATATTAATTCCTGAATTAACGAAGAGCCTTATCCGCCTCGGCCGACCGTACATCAATGTAAACCAGTTAAAATGTAAATGAAATAATCAAATTAATTTTGCTCATAAAACAAAACACGAAGGTTTAATTATATTTTCTAAACGCCACACTTCGCCCGTTGGAGCGTGTAAAAAAATCCAGACAGGCGAGCAGAATTCGTGCTGATGGTTATCTTTACAATGTACCTATTTTACGAAAATTCACAATCTAATATAAATAATAAATAGTGTAGACAGAATGGTATAAAAATACAGATGTTAAATAAAGACCCGTAGATCTGTTTCTACTTTTTAGCATATACGAAAAGTTTTATACATAATTTAGCAGTATTTTAGACAGCGAAATCACTTTCAAAAATTGAACTTCTAATGAAAATAGCGTGCAGAAATAGCATGTAGACGTTATTCTGCCGCCATACGCAACATTGTTACAAATATTCATTACAAAAAATATCATATATATTGTTGAATGTAAGCTTTACACCAGTGTTAATCATTAAAATACTTACATTAAAAATGATCGTCGAAAACATGCACGCAGTTTCTATTTCAGAACGATAAGTAACAAGAAATTTCTTGCTGAATGTTTATTTTTTGTACTTATTGTATATCTGCATTGAATAATGACAATTTTCCTTCTACAATTGCGCTAATGCGGTATAAATAAATTTAAAACAGAAGAGCAAAATCTACTTTTTGTCGAAATGCATATTACGCATTACGCAAACAATGTCATACATGTTTCCGAAATGAAAATATTATAGCAATCTCCGAATATGAAAACGAATAGTTATTCATTTAATTTTTAATTTGATACAACATATCTGAAGTAAACAGTAATAATATCAACAACAAAAAAATATCACTATAATAAATTTCCGAATAATAGTTTTCATAGTAGTTTTCCGGAATTTTATTCCATTCAATAATTTACAAAACATCTATATTATTCGAAAACTGGTGAAATGTTATTACTCTTAAATTATAAACATTTATTCAAAAAATAGAACACTTTTGTATTAATTCCAAAATCAAATTGTAGGAAACGCGAAAGTTTTTATAGAATCCCTAAAAACTTCGGTAATATGAAAAACAGGATAACAACAGTACAAAGAAATTCGCTTAAAACTTTCAAGGTTTTCTTTTGAAGAAATAAATAAACAGCATAATACGATCAAAGAAATCGTAGATATTTTTATATTTGATCAACTAAATACCGTACAATTTGATTTTTTTTAGTAAGGTTTAATCATTCCATGATACAATAATGTCTAATTTTGGTAAAATAAAATATAAAAGTGAACGTATTTTTTCAACTGGTTATATTATTATATGAATAATAGATTGGTACTGAAATTAGATCATTCTATAAAATTCTTTCAAATTTATTACAGTTAGTATCAGTAATGTAAAAAAAAAATGGACAAAAATATTCCTTTAATGATAAAATGTACACGTGTTCCGTCTTTTTAAGAGGATTTTCAAATTTGTATCGTAAGATATTTACATTTTAAGTTAAGTAACTACCATTCTACAAATCTACAATTAAGGATGGAGTGGGATTTTCTCTCTTACTTCTAAGGATTAAAATACAATCACGTTAATATCAATTACTTACTTCTGTATAGAAAGAGAAAATAGAGTAAAGGTAGAATTTAAATCATTGTAAAATAATATAGTGCAGTATAATTGAGAGACAGACTGCAGTGTGACTACAACCCATTTATAGAAGACGATGCCATGAGTTCAATAAGAAATGAAAATAAAGTTTTTCCAATGTTGACGATGTTATAATAGATCGAAAGCAGCTCGAGATGTACAATAGTTACTTTTAAAAACCCAAAAAATCAATTAATTCATTAAAAACAAGCATGCTAAAAATGAAGTTTTCATTAAAATCATTGGATGTAACGAAAAAAACTATTTCGCATTACTACACGAAAATAAAATATTTTTGATACTAGATATATATTCCAAGGAGAAACGTTCGCTAAATGCAACAAGCCGTTCGCGATGGAAAATATTTCAAATACAGATAGATATTAATGGATGTACATATAATAAATGGACAGTTTTTATAAAAGTGGCGTGCTCGAAAGAGTGGTTATGCGAATTTCATATTGGATACAGGCATTCCAAATATCAATACCTTTTATGAACGTATATAAAAATATTACCAATTGGAATCGTAGTAGTCTCGAGATAGATAATAAATGAATATTTTGCAATTGGCAAGACACAAAAAACAATGCATCCGTGTGATAAATGACACGTGTGTCAATAAGCCTGCCTTTTATTATAAATTTAGTAGTTTTTTGTTTGAAATTTATGTGTAATGTAATATCAGCACACAAGTATAAGACTCCAACCATCTTTCAACATTTTAGATTCATATTTTTCCGTAAAGATGTCATTAATGGCATGAAGAAAAAATATTGCAATTCTTTTTTTGAAATTTTATTGTCGATCTCTTTCGAAGCATCCGTCTCGGGGATAAACGAGAGAGAAATGTAAAAAAGTGTTTTTCGGAAAGAGAAGAAAACCAAAATGGCGACCGCGGCAGTAAATACCTACGAACTAAATACGAAGTAAATATTTTATCCGCTATTAATATATAGATACTTTTAATAATATGATGACAGTCAACACTAGCTCTGTTCTTCTGCTTACTTCTGACGGTTTGCTGACGGTCTTCGAATTAGAATCGAATTGAAAGCTTTTAGATTCTAACTCGAAAACAGTTTGCAAACCGTCAGAAGTACGCAGACGAACATAGAGTTTCTATGTAGTCGATTCATGTGTCCCTAATTTCAAAACACCAAATTATGTTATCATTAATTTCAGCTTGAGAAAGACAAAAAATTAAAAATATACTTTCTTTACGTGAGCTGTTAACTGAAGATTGTGGACCATCATAAAATTCTTACCTTCCTTGACGATTTGGCACCATGGCCATAGATTTATTAGCATATTATGAAATAAAGAAAAGTCGCTCTAAAAAAACTGCCGCGAACTATTTATTCACGAAGCGCTACTGATAACATATCATCCACGGTCCAGTGATATCGACAACAACAAACTGTGTTATCTAAGCACATGGCTCGATATGATAACGCTGCCAGCCAACGTATTCGACTCGTACAACGATCGAAGTATTCAACTTTACACGATGAATGTTAAAATATTCGCTGTGATATTATTTACTTCGCCTTCATTGTTTATGTTTACAGTGCAGCGAAATAGAATTTAATAAAAGAAACCTGTTCTGTAATATTGACGTATTTTTTTCATTTTAATTGGGTAAATATATCATAAAAAAATATTTACATACATTGTAATCTAAGCTCATGCATTATGTTATCATGATATATCTATATATCTACAACCCAAGACAGATATATATAGGGGTTGAATGAACCAAATTGGCTCGTAGCGCCAGCCCCGCAAACTAAAATGCATTTCTTATTAATCAAATATTTAAAAAGCTTTAGTTTGATCGCTTTTAAGAAATTCACTGTCAATTCTTGATGGAAAGCGATCAAAACACCTTTTTGTGCTAATACCACAAATTTAAAGTAAGATCAGAACCGGTTTCGCTTACCACGAGCAAACTGAAATACGTATTGTATTATTTATTAATTATGGGACCAGGCCGTCCATATATAACGTCACACAATTTTGGCTTTTCAAAAATTAATAAAGGAAATATATAAACAAACGAACAATATCAAGATAAAAATCCTGAAGGAGATTAAATTAAGGGAAGAGCACTGCAAGTTTTTTTTTATTTTGCATTATAATTCGTTTCCACCAAGAATTGTTACAAAAGTCGTAAGATGTCTTATAAAAAAAAAAAAAACTCTCATAATAATAGTTTTAATAGCCGTCAACATTGTTTTCTTATTCTGTTTGACTTTTATCTTTGAAGGATTCTTTGAAACTATATTTGTAATATAATTGAGTAAATAGTTTCAGTTTAAAAAAATTAAGCGGCTCTGTACGATTCGTGTAATCGTTAATGTGATATAGAATAACTATCTCAAATTAACGTGATTTTTATCATTTACTATGGATGAACAGTTTTATTCCGATTTCATGTATAACGAGTAATATTTCACTTGTGATAAAATTACTCTCAATGTGTGAATTTAAATCTAAGCGATCCGTTTGGTAACTACACCTGAAAGGGGCAACCAAACTGGATAAACAAGCTAACTACACCACAATATTGATACATTCAAAAGAGTTAACCAAATAGCACAGGGAGATAAGATAATTCCTTTGCAGCCGAAGATAAGAATTGAGTACTTACCAAGATAAAATATTAACTCAATTATATTGCCGAAATCCTCTAAAGCCGTCATAAAAGCTTGTAAAATTCTGGTGAAAATAAGCATAATTCGTCGAAAGAGCTCTGAAAATAAATCTTCAAATTAAATTGCAATTCATTCAAGTAATCATAATAATGAAAACGCTGATTCACTTCAATAATAAAAACGTTATATTCGATATTATAATTATGATCAAAATCTGTAAATGAGTGACGAGTGTAAGATGCAGCATTAAGGTGCAGTAATAAGATTATCCTAAATGTAATGCAATACGAAATATTCGTTAGATGCAGAAAAATTCATTCAAATTGCTGTCGACAACTGATTAAGTAGGTTTCCCATGCTGAAAAACCTCATATGTAGTAGGCAATTTCAGCATTGAATTAATTTGGATAAAATTAGAATATTATTTATGTAAGCGCAAGGTGTGCGTATGACTACGATTAACAAACTTACGCAGCAAATAGATTATACGCACGGAATGAGAATTTAAAAGACTTTGTTGGATATTGAAATAAAAAGTAAAATAATAATTATGAAGACGAATTTTCCTAAAAACAATCTTAATAGCACAATGAAGACAAAGAAAAATAAAGCGAGTCAATATAAAATTTCATCAAAAGTTTAAAAAATAATTGCGATAAAAAGATCCACTAGAAAAGTAATAATTAAGTTCTAGGAAAATAACCTTTAAAACCCACCGAGAAAGATAAGCCTCGAGAAATAAATTTCACGAATACGAAAAACAATATTTCTGGAATAAAAACAGCTGCCACAAAGCTGACAGGATAATGAAGAAGCCCATTTAGGGAGACATGAAAAATACTAGTCTTACAAAAATGTGACGAGGAAATTTTCTTTTTATGTTTTTACGGACACAGATTTTACATCTATTTTTACTGTTAATCACGTTATCTTGATGAGCTTATATTATGATTACATAACGAAATATGTAGAAATACAGTGTGCATGATATAATTCCACATATTTTTAATCACTAAGTTCACTCTTAATATAGTGGATATGGACTGTAAGAGAAAAAAAACAACAAAGTTTTTATGAAGAACTTAACCTCTCTCATAAGATAGATAGTACAGACAGAAGGATTTTGATAGGAAATGGCTAGTAGTTAGCTAAATGTGGCTCTGTGTCCCATTTACATAGGGATTGGATACTGGACAAATATATCAAAACCGGTATTTCACATAAAATACCGGCATTACAAAAAAAATAAACAGAAAAAAAACGTAAATTGGAATTGCAATATCGCCCGAGTAAATCAGAATCGATATGTCGATGTTTCTTAAAAAAATACCACTATTACAAAAATATATCATAAATATAAACAGGCGATTTTCAGCAATACAAAATGAATTAAAATAATAATACATCTTTGAAACCCTCAGTCTTGAAAATGTCGATATTGGTACAACTCTCAGCAGATTTAAAATATTTCAATTCATCGCAAAACGTGTTATTAAAATATGTGATGGGTTTATTTATATACATTCGAAAATTCGATTTGGTTAACTTTCAATACTGAAATATCGCTATTTTTAGATTTTAAAAATCGGTATTGAAAAGACACCATGAATACTAGGATCCAGGTTGGATTTCAAGTGATTCAAAAAATCAAAAACATCCATGCCGTTGTACACAATATATCGAAAGGTCAATAAATGATAGCATCGGCAATTTTCTTACTAGTAGGACGAAAGTGCGTTACTCCTACGGAAAAGGGACCGACAAATCAGGAAAATTATACAAAAAAATTACGTCCATGGTTATTAAATCGGATGCATAAACATGCGCATTAAAGAAAAGACTCGAACATGGAACACCCAATTTTAAAATTCAATGCAAAATCGATATGTTCTTTCTGGTTCCTCAATATAATTTGGCTGGTTTTTTTTTATCTTGTTGGCACACTGATAACAGCAGCTTCCAATTTGAGCGACGTAAACTAATGTGTTTTATTCAAAAATTGGATGTTAAAAACGACATTCGTTTTTGTCATAATATTAAACGAAAACAAACGTGCCTATCCTTCACACCCAACGGACTGTATTTAACTGCTATAGGAGTAAATGGCGTGACATAAACAAATCGCAGGGACGGAAAAATGGAAAAAGGTGTATTTCAAAGAAAGTGAATAAACGAAGCTTCCATTTACTGTAACTTTTTCTGTAACGTAAACATTTATTACAACGGCATCACCGTATAATGACCCACTGAAGTACCACAAAAGTAAAAAAGATTTCTTCCGATGGATTAATAAGATTTATCGGTTATTTTAAATCACAAATATACACTTACACTATGCAATATTCGCAATAATCTCGAGGTAACATTACATTTACTTTTTGTATCGAATCGTTTATTAATAATAAAGAAAACAAGGTTTCTTTTCACCTTAAAATAGTTTCCTCGACCACCACCAAAATAGAGCAAAGCTACCGTATTGAAAAATAAGAAACGAGAATTTTTCAAAAAAAAGTCAAAGAATATACAAGCTTTCATAAAGAATAAATCATTATGGTTGTCTATTATGAAGGGCAGCAATACTTGTGACAAATACCAAGCATTAAAAACTTCAGTGTCGACTAATCGGCAAAAGAAAATCAAATAAATTTTCTCGACCCGTTTGATTTATTGCTTAATAATTCAAATGAAGGATGACGTGCACTGACTGCGACGGGTGCCGCATTAAGCTCTGCAAATAGATTTTTTAAATAATCCGCGATCTAAAAATAACAACACGATTCATAATATGCAAATTTCAGAATAAGTGAAAAACAAATACGTAGTTACTTGTATGTATACCATTCACGACTTCCAATTCAACATGCTACGACACGCGTCGAAAGCAATTGTAGCAAGTTGTACGTTCATAACTCGTGTGAATTGAGGAAATTCACGACAGATCTATCCTCAAATATTCACACCTCATTCGTGATGTTTGCATAAAGATAAAATTATACAATGCTACGAATTTTGAAAACAAGAGATGTTTCTATTCGCGCCTTAATAACTTATAACGTCAATCGATCTGGCTCGGTAGCTTGATACGTGCTGTGGATGTCTCGAGGGACTCAGGGAGGCCCTTTCTCAGATTTATTCGACGAAACTCCGGCGAAGCTAGCATGAAAGCAGAGATCGGCAAGGTACGATGATCCGATTATGCAGCGAATACGGATAAAAAAATATGTAATTAGCAATACATCAGGCAAATCCGATAGATACTTTGAAATCACTCACATTTTTAAGTCATTTAATATTGATTAAATCAAATAATACTGAGGGAAAATCGAATCACTCTAATCTTACGTAAGAAATTGTAATTTACAAAATTATTCATATTTTATTATATTAATTATTTATACCTTACCTGCAATGTAGGCAAGTTTGGCATTGATAGGTACAGCTAAATTCTCTTTTTTTACGGGGTTACGTTCCATGTAAAATAAGCGTGTAAAAAATGTGTGAATAAATTTCAGATATATTCCAGTAAATTTGGCCGTATAAAAATATTCCGTGCAAAAAGATAATTGGATGGATTCCCGTAGTCAATAATTCTATATTTGTATTCATTATATTGCTGCAACATAATAACAAACGTAGAAAAACCTTAGTTTTCGAGATGATAGTTTAGTGCAGTGTTTCTCAACCTTTTTGGGAGCATGGCCCCTTTTGAGTGTCTTTATTTTTCTGTGGACCCCATACTATTGTTTTGTCTTCTCATAAAAATTATAATTTCAAAAACCCACTTTTTTTATAGCTTTTCCGAGATTTTCGAATCTAGAATGCCAGTAATTTATTTTATTTACGGATTTACAAAAAATAGCTGCTTGACGTCCGCCATTATGTTCTTCCCTGTATCGTTTCATCACTACCCGTGGCCCCCCTAAGCTGTGTTGTGGCTCCCCAAAACAAAAATAAATCTCTGTGGCCCCTTAGAACACGCTGTGGCCCCCTGGGGGGCCACATGGCCCACCGTTGAGAAACCCTGGTTTAGTGTATTGTATAATCTAATACATTTTTCATGTTTTTTTTAAGTATTCCACGTTGGTCGTATTTTAAATGTATATTGTATCTTACCGATGCATTGGATCCATCATTATACATTGTCTATACATTGACATAGCTTGTAACATTTTTTTGTCATTTTTCCCACCGTTACATTGATGTAGCAATATTATAAACGTAAATTTACCCGATGAAATTGTCTGTTACAAATATGTAAGGATTGCAAAACGTCTGATGTTAACTAAAACAAAAAAGACGCATTTTAAACAAAAGAGTGTTTTCAGGCCGGATACTTAGGCACGTCCTTGGAAAATATGCGACCGATTTAAGGTTTGCGTATAAGTATTGTTTTGCATATATGTATATTCTTTTTGTTCAATATAAAAGGATAACTGTGATGAATATAATAGTATACACCCCGGAGGTAATGAGATACGTGCTTCGGATGTCGTAAATAAAAATCTTTTAGAATACGTTGAGAAAACTGGGGAAGAATTTGGTAAACAATAACAATTTACATATTTTATTATTACAAACTAAGCTAGCGTGAAGTGAACCACTAATCGAGGTATGTTACGTTAAAAAATATTATTCAATTTCAAAACATCCAAACTTGTATAAACATATAAAAACTCTTTTCAAACCTGTACAGAATAACCGATCGTAACATTTATGGTGATATTACGTTCCTTTTAAAAAATGTTTTTCTATTTCTCAGAATAAAGTAAATCATCGCTTTACATATTAAAAATTCGAATCCACTTTATATGAAAAACTACGGTCGTGTTGCCAGTCATCGGAAAAGCGCGCGCAATAAAAAAAAAATACACGAAAACAGATGGAATAAAAAGTGTCAGCAGCAGCTGTGAGGATGGAGCGCGACCTTTGCACAGTAGCGTCGACCGCATGCCTCACATTTTGTATGTATAATATGTACGCTACTACGCGACATTAACTTTGGATGACTCGAGAGGGAAACCAGACGATCGTTATATCCGGGGTCAAATTAAAAAGCAATACCAACACGATGAAGTATTTTCAAGACACGGCTGTTTAAAATTCTTCCTGTCACATCCTTTCGACGGTCAATTAGTTTTTATGCGATTCACCTAATTAAGTCAGAATCTGTGATAGTTTATAAGTTTTTGTTACATAAATTAGTTGAGACCACTTCTAAGAAAAAATAAATTCGCTAGAGAAAAATCATTGAAGGAGACATCACACAAAAGCAATGCCGTGGATATCAAATTAAAGAAATGATAACAAAATTTCACCCACCAAGGATTCAAAGAAACCAACTCTCTCTCTCTCACTGGTATGCTATGGGAGTTTTTTCATACTTATTTCTCTCCGATCACAATGTGGAGAATATAAACTATTCGCAATTCAATCGCTCAACATCTTTTTATCAGAAAAAAATGGGGCTAGAAAGCGACTTGCAGTTAGCTAATATTTTTTTCTGTCTATCAATTTTAAAACCAAATAGGAGATGGGTGAGGAAAACATCAAATTACGTAAAGGTTTCTAATCATAAAAATATCTTTTGGATTCATATAAATACGATGTATATCGAAGATAATTGAATAATTGAATCATTGAGTAGGAAAAAGCATTCCGGAAGCAAGAGAAAATTATGAAAAACTGTTTGTACATGGTTTAATCATGTAATAGTACCATTAAATTTCTACGGAGATAACGAGTATCAAAAGTTTGATTTTTTTCTTGAAACTCAAGTTTGAAAATGACTCAATTTTTCGAAATGATTTTTTCAACAGATAGGATGAAATTTGAAGCCCTCACTCACCTTACTAGAGGGGGTTTAAGCTATAGAAATATATAGCGTTAATAGGTCATTTTCATGAAAAATTGTCAATAATGGTTTTTGCAAATCAGTTAATTAATTAATTTAAGACAACGCAACATATATCATATTATCTATACCAAAGAAATATCAACAAGATTCGCTGCGACAAAGTTGAATAATACCAATAGTAAAACGGATTTTAACAAACGATCGACAGCTGTACAGTTGAAATTTCTTGGCATTATGTAGACTTATTCTCAGTACCGCCCCACAAAAGTAAGTAACTATCGTCAGTTACAATTTTAGATAAAACTGATCATGTTCGAGTGACTCAATATAATATCTATTCGGTTGAATACATTTTAAAGTAGATTTTTTTACTTCAGTGTTGGCAAGGTCAGTACACATATTCTACGAATCACTTGAGTGCAATCACTGACTTGGAATTTGAATAATTCGAAGACTTTCTTAATTATGCCAAAAAAATGACTTTTTTAGCGCGGAAATAATCTGACTGTTAACATATCCAATCCCACATAAACTACTTCAAATCACGGTAAGATATTCACGACTCGAACAAATATGACTGTATTACTGACTAAAAAAAATATTGACAAAGTTCTAAAACCGAATGACTGAGAACGATATACATATTGGTACTATTCTAATCAAGCGAAAATACCAGCCAAATTTTGCCGAGTCACAATAATTCGATAAAACAAATAAATTTTCTATTACGTGAACCGTATATTTTTTCATTTGAACGGTAATTACAAATTATGAAATATATAATTGTTTTATAGATCACTGCAACTTTTGGAAGTAACAAATAAAAATACAGCAATAGCGCCGGAAGGCATTTTCACAACCATTGTTGTTTGAATTAATTTTCACAGCTCCACCAAAGTGAAACAAATTCTGTAATAGGTGAATACTTACAAACATTTCAAAATTTAATAATCGATTCATAAGCTCTCCGAAAAAGGTGAATATTATAAAAATAATTTAGCTTGGAGATTTAGTCAGTGAATTAGAAAAGGCCTATGTAATAGATAATTGTCAGTATTTACATATTTCACAAATTACGCGTTTAAGATAAAAAGAGTTTTGTTGGAAAACATTCCTGTTTATTTAAAAAAAAAAACTGCTATGAACAACTGTTATAAATACAACTGCTTATTTAAATGTTTGACAAAGGAATGGCAACGAAACATACTTCGTATATCTTATTATTTTTCTATAATGTGCCTTAAATCGTGTTATGAATGACAATTAGTAGGTGTGGTTTCGACGAAGACAAGTGTATATTGTAATGCGATAAGGGATGCAGCGGCCGACGTGCTAATACGACCCATAAATATAATACGAGAGAGCTACAACAACGACTTCACGTCAAGATTGAAATGACATCAAAACGATTCAGCTGTAGCAAAAACCTCTGAGTGAACCAGGGAGATGCGTGTTTATTACGTAACTAAACGTGACATTTTTTTATTAGGTGAACGAACAAGAAAAGATCTATCAGAAATCAAAAGCGACCAAGAGTGAAATGTAAAAAACTCTCTATCTTCGATAGTTCTAAAATGTTTCCAGCACAGCCAACAACAGTTGATATTTATTTCCCATCGAAATATCTATATAGTCTAATTAATTAGTGGAGTACTTAACCATATGCAAATAAATCCAAGCGATTTGTCCCTCGGCTCATTCAAATTTTCAATTAAGCCGGATTTCCCAATTAAACTAAACTGCAGTAGAAGCAATCACAGTCGAGATGATTGAACGACCAGGAGAAATGTATATGTAGGTACACCGTAGCATGCTTTGTCTGCGTTGCGTCATCAAAAAGCATCGATGATGCTCATCCAACTAGAAAAGTAACAGCCAGCAAGTCTTCAAATATTTTTTTTATGAAAAGCTGTAAAATTCTTTTTAATCGAAAACCTACGCTTTATTAAACAACTTTAATAAGGTAATAAAAAAAGATGATTGATTACAGATTGTAAAACCTTAAACTTTAACAGAGATACATGATAGTACTTAATCTTCTCTTCTATTGGCTGAAATATAATAGAATAATAAACTATCCAATTTTTATCATGTGGCAAATTCGGTAGCATCGGCATGCCGAGTAAAGCCATTAAAATATTAGGTAATCCAAATAAATAATGGTTAGCTGTTAATTTTGCACTCGAAACCCATTAAAAAATGAGCTAGAAAAATAATACGGTGTATTTATAAACTTCAATGGATTCATTTTCGATATGTGCTCATTTATAATATTCCGTTCTCTTTTATAACTACGTTTATTTTTGTCAATATTTCGTAAACTAATATTAATAGTTTATAGATTTAAAACAAAGAAAAACTATATTATATTTTATAAGCCGATAGATAAATGGAAAAAAATATTTAAAAAAAAAAACGATTTTACAATATTATTTATACAAAATCATCATAAAAATAAATTGTAATTTCTTATCAGTTGATAATGCTCGTCATGAGCGAAACCGGTCCTGATCTTTTTAAGTAAAAGTGTAAGTAGTAAAAATGAATATTATATTGTTTTAATATAAATAATGCCTTTCCACCAAGTTTTGACAGTGAATACTTAAATTGAAAAATGTTTTAAATGCAACTTAAAATATTATTTTTCGAAATATTACAATAAAAATGTATGAATTTGTATAACTGTTTAATCATTACACAGTAATTCTCAAATTTTGTAGCGATTTTTTCAGGAGAGAGTGAACTCAGCCAAATACAAAACATTTTGAACGCAACGCACTAGATTAGGCCGAGCGATCCGACGAGTGATTCGAGTGAGCGAGTGAATAGAGACCGTTTCTATTTCCTCAGCCGAGAGGAAACCTGTATAACCTGTAGCACCCCTTTGCACGGCGTTTGACGACTGTTGTTGAATCGAACAAAATCCACGTAAAAAATAACTGAATCGCTTTAAAAAAAACCTACAATGCGTGTAGATGCTTACTCGGTCGAGTACTAGGTTGGTTTAAATGACGCTTAATTAAATCGAAACGAGCAAAACTAAAAATTCAGCCCCGTAAAATTACAGTAAGTCCGTTTCTCATAACAATGCTGCAGCAACTGTATTGCTGGTGGATTCATTAAAATGTCACTTGCTGATAATTCTTACGTTCTGTCATACCCTCGGCGTTGACAAGTCAAGTATTGTGCTATACAGATATGCGTCTTGAATGGGAAACGATGTGATGCAACTGGGAAACAGCATGGAGTTAGACAGTCTGTCAGAAAACAGGTTCTAAGTTTGCAACTCGCGATGAACTCCGCTCACCCACAGCCACCCACAGCCCATTTGCCACAAATTTACCGACAGGAATGTTAATTAATCAACGTGACAATTAATACCTTCATTGTCGAATATTACAATTAGAACGACAGCACGCAGAAGCTTATAACTTCAATACGTAATTGGAATAAAGTCAATTAAAACTGTCAAGCATTTTACAAAGTTTTTTCAACAGTGAGTAAAAATTGTAAAGAAATTCAACAAACACAATACGTTAAACAAAAAAAATGCAAATGCTGGGCAATGAAACATAGACTGAGTAATTTGTTTGAAAGGGTAATTTATAATATTTGAATACGTGATGATACCGCCTTGCTAACCAATCCTTCACAGTTAGGGGTTCATTTATCAGAACGCGGATTTCGCTCTTAGCTGGCATTTTTCTTAAGACTACAAAACGGTAGAAGGATCTTACTTATACATAAATATTTTTAAAAAAATATATAGTTTAACAAAAAGAAAAAGAAACTATTTTCGAATGAATTCATATTTAGCTAGTGTATTATTATATTAAGCAGGACTGTGGAATGTGATTCGGAAGACCGGATAAAAATAATTTATAGATAATCATCATATTAAAAATGGTGAAATCTACTTGAATTATTAGAGTGACCAGAATGATCTGATGGTATACAGATATGTTAATTAATTAAACGGAAATAATTGAAAAAATCAATTAAGAATCGTAGTCGTCTTTTTTTACCCGACTACACAGCCCTGATATTAATTATCATGCTAGTAAATTCATTGGCTTAAAACTGCCATCCCGAAACGTAAGTATGAAGTGTGACACCTTATAAAATATATTTTTTAATAATTATATTTAAATGACACGGTAGATTAAAAACAGTAATAATATTGACCAACTCTAAATCTAATAAAAAAAATATGAATAACGCAGAAAAAAATGTAAACAAATATTTGTGATAAGAGTTGTTATGACTTTATAAAAATAAAATAGCACTGTATGGTTCGCATAAAAATCACATAATTTTCTAAAAATAAACTGTTAAGCGATGTAAATACATAATAAATAAATGCATGATATTGTATATGCAATAATGAATAGAGGGCACTTTAATACATACATTTCGCCAACACATTTATCGTTTGTTATCGTGCCATCATTGAAAACGAAGAAATATATCGAAAATGTTCCTACACTCTTTTAGATTAAAAAAAATAAGTTGGCCGGTCTCCAAACAGAGAACTCAACTCTCTGAATAATTTACGAACGATTATACGGTCGATATTATTGAATCAACTGGAAAATTTTGTCACACTTTATTAATAGTTATAAAATTAATGAAATATATCAAAAGGGTTGATACAAATAATCCGATATATACATATTATCGTACCCGTTGGAAAATCAAGTCGAAACTGACATGGAATTTAAAATTTGATAAATCATATTATGTCAGTTTTTAATTATATTGTAACTTACTTCAGGCCGCTGATAGTAAATGATAGGTGATATAATTGCATTGTGATCTACTCTACGCAACTGTAGTATATAAAGCAGTGATGCACAAACCGCGGCCCTTTTTGAATTTCGTGGCGGCCCTTAAATCTTTTTCTCAAACATACTTTTTTCTCGTAAAACATTTATTTAATAAATGTAAGCAAGCTTTTTTTTCAATAAAGCAAAGTAAATCGGTTCATAGAATCGATTTAAGCCACGACCGATTCCATTTAGTGAAGATTTTAAATGATGATATTTAGAAAAAACCTGTACCAGGCAGTGGCGGCCGGTCAATGTGACATTGGATCAATGCACCCCTCGTATATGCAGGGGCGGTTATATTTCATTAAACAATATTAAAACATAACATTTAAACCAGTGATGCACAAACCGCGGCCCTTAAATTTTTTTCTCAAACATATTTTTTTCACGTAAAACATTTATTTAATAAATGTAAACAAGCTTTTTCTTTAATGAAGCAGAATAAATCGGTTCATAAAAGCAGGCCTACAAATATTATGTCAAATTAAAAAACAAAGTTAAAAATTAACAAAGACCAAGAACTGCCAACTTATGAACTGCATATAAATGAAACATTAATATTTCATAATGAAACGATTTTTAATAACCATGTACTCATAATCCTTTTTTTGCATGGCTTATTTATTTGCGAAATAACACGGTCAAAATAATACAATGGAACTTATTACTCATTTATTTACACTTAATCTTTTTTACACGATTTTAAGGCTGTCTTACATAGAACGTACATACGTTCTGTATTAAAAAGGATTGAGCGTACTCATTTTTTCTTTGCGGCCCGAACTCACGATAATTTGTTTTATGCTGCCCGCTAGAAGGTAGAGGTTGTGCATCACTGACATAAAGTATTGGATGCACTTCGCTATTAAGAGGAGTTAAAATTTTTAGAGATGGAAAAGAATATTGGCTATATTTATTATGTATTTGTATAATAACATAGGTAATAAGATGTCAATTGCGATTTTTTTGTTTATTTTAAGGTATGAAATTAAAATCAAAAACATATTAAAGTGTTCAGAACTGATATATTATATTTTTATTTTTTTGCTTACATATCGTCTATCAAAATTATTTAAAAGATTGAATCACGAAAACTCTACAAAGCAAACAAAAAAATAACATTGAAAAATAAGTATTTGGAAACGTAAAAATATATTATCTTTTCGTTCATATTAAGAATATGACTATTTTTTCCGACATTTATACATTTAATAAATAAAACTGACAGTATAAATAGAGCTTTAACTTGTCCAATACACAAAATATTTTGACGCTTAACCGTAAAAACGTTTTAAATAGTGAAATTTATTTATATATAAATAACAGCAAATAATATTCAACAGATTCTCAAGACAATACAACTGGAAATTTTATCAACTCTTATGTTATATATTATGTTTATATCTTAACGTTATCTTGCCATCATTATTAAAACATCCGATCCGATCATTCGTTTTAATTATATTCATATATATTGTATATTACATGTAAGATACAAGTAATCCAACGCAGCTGGGTTTGCACTTTTCTCGTCTGTCACTGGCAATAGGCGAACGAGAATATTATTTCACTTCGTATTGCATTCTCGAGAGAGACATATAGACCGGAGGAAAATGATTTGACCCAATTATGTGAGCGGCGTTTTGCAGCGCGATTTAACGCAGGCGCGGAACTACTGCTTCTCGTACGATATATCAATACTAGACTAGGTAAGCAATAGTTTGTTTATAAAATTGAAACATATTTTTTCATGTAATTTTAAAAAATAAATAACTAGGGCTTTTCAATTTATTGATATCTAGGTGTCAGTACGCGAACATTGCGTGCCAAGTTAAAGCGCTACGAGTAGTAACTCTGTGGCTGATTTCAATGCATTTATTATAACTAATCAAAATTTAATATTTAGTTAAAATTTTGTTTATTTCCATGACACTTACGACCACTCTTGTGCCTTTCGGCATCTTCAGGCATTCAAGTCCACTGATAAACTTAAACTGATTAATTGCTATTTTAATTAATTTGATTTGATATAAATGTACTTTTAATACGACTCTTATCAAATCAATAATACAATTAATTCAGATCGCCATCAATAACGTTTATGCTTAGTGATATTCTCTCCTAATTATTCTTGCAAAAAACTTTTTAGTAACCGTCAGTTCAAGTTTTCATGATTTTAATGATTTTAATTGGATATTGAATTCCATCACGCACCCTCAGTCGAAATCCTCAATTGTAATACATTATATTTTATACAATCAAAACAGACAACTTCATTAAAAAATATATAATTAGAATTATGGGCTGTCGTTACAACAAGGTAATTAAAATTAATAATGTGAACCGAGGTTTACTTATGAGACTTTGAATTTTAATAATTAACTTTACCCCCTTTAATTATGTTTAGGCCTTCGTGACATTCAAACACAATGTGATGTACATAATACATGTATAACCATAAAAATAAACTGCAAACTATTATAATGTTAATACACAAAGTAGAAATCAACAATTGAACACAGAATAAAAGCCTAAATCAAATGTTCTAAAAGATCACCAAATAAAAAACGCGACTTCATTGCAATCAATGTAAGTCTACGAAAATTTAACCCGGATGAAGTAACGAAAAACAACCGGTGCGAGTATTAACAAAGATGACGTTGGATATGTGGAAAAAAGGGCGTGGTGTCACTGTTGTTCATTGAACATTCGGAAATTCGCAACCAGCCACTTGCCCGAGACTTGTTTGGTACTATGAACTTATCCATAGACAATGTCGTTAGAATAAAATAATCACAAATATCCGGTTGCCATGAATGAATGAATGAATAATTTCATGTATGTACGCACCCACGCGGAGCAAAGATATAGATATCAAAATGCATGCTACGATATTTTCCTTGAATTTCTAATAATGCATAATCTTGTGATAATGAATGAGCATGAATAATTTACATAGTCATCAATCGTATTGGACAATATAACAATATGCAAACGGATTGTTATATTATCAATTATAATATTCATAAAACGCGATGAAAATTATAGTGAAATGATATTGACAATAATCATGCAGTTTTATATTTTATTTTGGTTTATTTGCTCCGCAACCGAGTGTGTTAATTGAATATTAGCAAGCTCTTACAGTCAAAGAAATAGTAAGTGTATCAAAAATGTCACAGAAAAACATCTAGTTAAAAAATATTCTCAAATAATGAAATTAAAATAAAGTACATAACAGAATGTAATATATAAAAAAAATATTTTCGCTCCTTGTGTGGAGTATATTATATATATATAGCATTTTATTGTAGTCGCAAATCCTCACTTTTTGAAGTGGATAAGGCTTCAATTATGAGCTTAAAAAGGTACAATTGTAGTGAGATCTCTTTTCACGTGCCGTTTTTATTATCGCGTGGAAAGGAATGAAAACATGTAGTATGCAAATCGATATACATAACAATGCATGCAGAAGAATCAAACTCTTGACCACGCAACATAGTACACCGAATTCTCTTTCTGCACGGTTTATTTTTACGCTGTCAAATGTAATGGAACATGTCTTATAATTATATTACTTTATCTTTTTATACGGAACGTATTCCCGTGTAAAAAGAGGATTGAGTGTACAACAAAGACTCTGGCTTTAAATTAAAAAGTTACTCCTAATTGATTTTTTCCATACAATTTCACTACAATAATTCTAGTACGTTTAAAAAATCAATACGTTGAATAGACTGATAATTTTTCAATTATTTTTCTCCGATTTTTCCGACTCCACAACTCCCAACTCTACAGCACTGGTTAAAAGTAGCCTCTCTTGAAATACTAAATTATGTGTCCAGATGCTTCGCTTGGTTTATTTTATTTTTTTAATTAATAACCGTACCATTTAATTATAGTAAAATTACACACTCGATAATGCTACCTGGTACTGGATTATTGATCGTAGATATGAACTATCTGAACAACACGCATCGTCAATATCGGCTTCGTTTATATCGCTGCTCGTTATCTATTACACATGTCCCGACCGGTTTCAGTGATTGATTCCCATACAATGCGTTGTTTTGACTATTTATACGAGCGTATTTGGCAAGCGAGCGCCGAATGGTCGAGATTGAAAGGCAATTTCGCATACGCAAAAGCGTATTGGCACGAATAAATAAATCAGCAATAATGCAGCGCACACGATCGCACATAAATCAAAAATAACCCGACACATCGACGGATAAGTAGCCTTTTGGTCATTTTTGCCTGCCGGATTTTCAAACTAAAATGCCCCATACCGTAAACTTGCACAGCACGTAAATCACTTACGTACAGAAATATCAATCGGGTATTGAATATTATTTTTTTTGATTGGTGGGTGGGAAGCGCTGACACCATCAAAGATTTAATTTCATCAGGCTTGAAGAGTTTATAAACTCGACGATAAAATACTTTACAAACACGTATACTTAAAAGATTTCAAATATATAAGATTAAAAACATCTTAATTTTATATTGATTTTCTCCCATCTTGTGCCTAGAGCAGTGATTTTTAATCCATATCCGCTCTCAATGTGGAGCATATCGCCTCCTTGGGAAGGTATCTCGAGAACTGTTTGTCACTCTTTCACTCGTAAGTATGTCACATATTTTTACGTGACATACTTACGAGTTAACAGTGGAAAAAATAAGGACAGATTTTTTTATTTTATCCATGTTCGCTCTCAATGTGGAGCATATGACCTACTAATGGAAGAATCTCAACAGATTTTTTTCTACATGAACTGTTTATTGCTCAACCTCTCTTATTCAAAGATAGTAGTAGAGATAGAAGAATAAGGCTAGAACAGGATTAGTGATTAACTAATCGCTCTCGCTGCACTCAGTTATTAAAGTATCGGAAAGGGTAGGAAAGAATTTTTAGACATTACAAACACCCATGCCTTTCTAACAGAAATCGATTAATCGATTGAAACTGCTGTTCGTACTGGGACTCGAACGGGACACAACGCTAACCGCTGTGCCATAGAACCCAATCAGTGATAATCAACCTTTTGCCGTCTGGGACGCAGGCCAGTTTTTCCCACATTTAGTGGGCCGCAGCATATTAATAGTTATACACAAATATAGTGACATAATATAAATTTAAGTACACAAAAATACAAATGTATTCAAATTCAAAATACTCATTAGTTTACGTAGACTTGTGCAGACAATACCAAATGTTTGAAAATACATCTGGTGACTATGATTGTTTTGGGCCTCACATAAAATCTGATTTGGCCGCAGGTTGAGTATCTCTGACTTAGACCCATCAGATTAAGAGACAGAAAGTGTTGGCACTCATTTCTTAGCAATGGTCATGTGGACGTATGTATACTGTGCTCCAACAAATATCGTTTAACGTATTTCCTACATATTCTATCATTTTTCAATACGAAATTATTCAATAAAATCAATATTCACATCAGAATCAGACGATTACCTCAGAAAAGTTGTTCGACATAATGTTTAGGGAGTCTAAATCAAATACGATTAAATAAACGAATTTCTTTTTATCAATCTCGTGAACTGGAAAGATTGATTCCGTTTATTTAAATACATCCCTGTGACATTTCGTGCCCTACAAACGTCAATTCCATTCAAGTGATCACAGATGAGTATCGCAGGATAAAAGGGAAGTTGAGAAAATTCGTTTCGTTTTCCCATTTACATAACAGTATTAAAAGCACTTCAGAGTTTTACGTAGACACGTTGACAATATTTAAAATAATAAAACCATATAGGCAAATTTGAATCGTTCAAATTATGTACACTGACACAAGTTTCGTCACTAACGACCCGGGTTTCTCCTTTCGGCATTTTCAGGCGTTCAAGTGCACGGATGAACTTGAACTGACGTTCAGTAAATAAATGTATCACTAAGTTTTAGGCCATTTTGCTGGCGAAATGAATTAATCCATGGGAATGCTTAAAATTTCAATGGTTAATAATTTAAGAACTATATTTTCCCTGTGTGCTAGAAAAAAATATGCTTGTATCATATTTAAATATATGATAATACAATAGTGGGGAATTTGGCCGATTTAACTGCTCATTAAAAATTGGTCGACTACTTAATTTTGCCCTATTTATTTCTAAAATTTACTGGAAAAACAACTTCCCATCTGTGTTTGGGTGTAGCATTTTATTCCCTTCATTCGCATTGACCACGTGGTTTTCAAGTGATTGGCGAAAGTCTACGTATCGTTTTTTAATCTAAAAGCGGCCATGTGTTCTGAAAGTCCATTTTTTAAAATTCTTTCTGTTTTTCCGATATATAATTGTGTGCAACAAAAACATTGCAGTCTATAAATCCCGGATTTAGAGCTATGCTATATTATAGTATAAACATAGTAATATAACAAATAATGCATATGCTATTTATTTAAAAACTTAGTTTGACCGGTAGAAACTTACTCCCCCTATAATTTAAAAGAAGAAAGAAGGTTACGAACCAAAAAGCTAGTCACGCACTTAAAAAACGAACACCGAGACGAAGATAGATATGTAGACTGTTGTCAGGATAGATTTAAGAATAGTTGGTCACTTAAAAAAGGTTTATTGGTCAATGATAAATTTATAAAAGTGCCATTGACAGTATGCAATTATCTCGAGCATGATGTCATTAAAATATAAGGGATGAGGAAAACTAAGTCATCCAAAAAAGTCTTACGAGATTGAATATCAATATCGAATACAAATATTAACTAACAGTAAAAACAAAACACACAAACAAGACAATTTAAAAAAAAAATACTGAATACAAACAATAAATGCACTTTATCATATATTTTACTGTCAGTGCAGTATATATTTCCAAGGTTATTAACAACGAGATAAACGGTATATAAATGAGGTAAACAATAATTAAATCGATATCGTATACGATTATGGATGCTAGTAACATTAAATTTATAGTTTCTGATTTAATAAAACTGTAAATACAAGTGTACAAATATATTATAATTAGAACTGAATTCCGACATAACCATAACTTGTTACATTTAAATAGATAATTTTACAAAACCAGTTAGGTACATCTCACAGTGCACGTTTCGTTTGATAAACCAACATTCCCCGAGATAAATAATTATAAACCGTTAAAAAATAGAGCCGTAATTTGAATAAAATTAGTTAATGGAAAAATTTATAATACAGCATATCTAAAAATTGTGTAAAATTATATTACATATATAATATTTATGATTATTTCATAAGCATAATTAATATTCCACGAATTGTTATTAAATATCAGAACGGCTGGCGCTAAGTATGTACTGTTAAAAATACAGCAAAACCTGTACCATAATGCGCATATTTATTTTAGCCCAAACCAAACGTTTCTGGTGGAGTAATTTTAATTATTTGTTTTCGTAAGCAAATATAATGCACCCCATTTTAGCAGACTTCAATGAAAAATAAATGTGCGTATAACAAAAATATACCCGATATTTTACCGACATAAAAATATCGTACTAACATTTTTAGCAACTAACCAATAAGCAATCACTAAAAAAAATATTGCAAAATAAGGTTTTTTTCAATCAAATTATTTCGTTTATTACATAATAATCTTCAAATTTAGAAACAAAAAAATCACTGTTTAAATTTTCCTAATGCGGAATATATAAAATTAATTATGTTCACCATATCGTAAAATATCATTCTGCCTGAGAATATTAAAAAAATAAAATTTGCGCTTGTACCAATTCCCACTTTTATTTAATAAGATCAGGGCCGGTTTCGCTCATGACGACCATTATGAGTAATGTAAAAATGACTTTGTATTTGTGCTAATAAGAACAATCATTCATTCATAAAACCGCTGCAAGATTTGTATGAGATCTCATGTACGTAAGTGTTATATTTTAAACAAGTGTGACGACGTCATAATTATTTGTATACGCATCATTTTATATCACGGGACAAGGAAGATCCTAAAATTATTCGCAGCAGATTATTGACATATTAAATTTTAACGTATAATAGTATTTTATTTAATACATATTATGCACGCGAATGTGATTGTACATTTCTGGTGATTAGAATGAGAATGATGAAACTACGAAACAACGGCTTTGAGGAAAACGCAGAAACAGTTTTTGTCTCAATAATGTTGTATTAAAGACATGATATTTAACTGCAAAACTATGAACATTTCTGCATGGCCCTTCATATTGTTATGAAAACCAGCTATGTAAAAACAATGCATCTTGGCACAAAACGGATGGTGGAAAGTCAACTAAGTGCAGTGGCAACTAAGTGGCAGGATGAAAGACTAAAGATAAAAGTTAATTTAATAATTTCAGAAAAATATATACATGGAAAGAATTACATTTCACATTTATACGAAATAAGCCATAAAAAATAAGAATTAATGTTAGAATGTTTGATAACTTTAATAAGAACGAATTATATTTTTATTTTAAGCTCACTAATATTTTTTTTATATTAAACTGTTTTTTTTATTATTATAACAAAACTTACCATACAAATGTAAAATACGTTGTAATTATTTTATTTTTCACTCCCTGGTATATATTTAATACAAAAACTAAACTATAAAGTACTTCCACCTTTTTAATTAAGTAACATTCGCGGTTGTCGACTTACACCACGAATATTCGAGTCGAGTTGAGTAGCCGACAAAAGCACGCGATGTTAAAATCAGCCATAAACAATGACAAATTCATCAATGAAAAAATGAAATTTCCTTATAGGAAGTATTTTCGATTCTCGGCCTTCGATGATTTTGTGAACTCTGGTCTAATAGATCACGTGTGCTAACCATCCGTATGTGGATGTATCAATGTTTAATTATTAATAATATAGAAAAATGGCTGTACCAGACGATTGCATACAAACTGGTTTTAGAGGAAAGTTATGAATACCAATAAAAATATGTACATCATCTATTACACTTCGTACATATGTAATTATGATCTAAATTGTTTCCTGTTGTGTGCGTTATATCGCCTGTATTCTTGGTTATGTAAGTTTTGAAAGAGATGTTATCATTTTTCTGTATATTTTATGTTGTAAATCTAGTTTTCGTGGTGTAATCATTATCACAAGGCGGAATAAAAAAAAATGTTCTATACATACAAATAGTAACGTATGTCGACTGTGTTCCGTATCTCCGCGCAAAGAAAAGAAAAACATATTCAAATACCTACAAAACCTTTGAGTGTTAACATACATCATGGGTGTCCAACCGGTAGACCGCGATCGACCCAAAGCAAAATTTGGTCGATCCCGAAAGCTTCCGTGAATTTCCAAAAAATATATAATTTAAATATAAAATATACAAAAATACTAAAATTGAATTATTATGTAAGCACATACCTATCTAATGATATGTATTTCACATTAAAAATGAACATTTTTAAGTTTGAAGAAGGGAAAAACTCTACTAAACAAAATTTCTTATAAGAATCATGTTAGAAGTCGATCGTGAGAAAACTTATGATTGAAAAGTCGATTCCAGGGCAAAAAAGGTTGGACACACTTGACATACATGAATTCTTCAATCAGTGTGTTATAACTCCCAGGGGATGTACCAGGTCTATCCCCAATCGTGGCAAACTTTTAACGTAATTTTCTTTGAAGTTATCAGGAGTTTATATGATGGCCAGTATTCTGAATTTCTACGTGTCAACATCCGGCGCATTTTTTTGTTGATCAGAAGAACATCTTATATTTTTTTAACTAGGCATCCGCATAAAATTTCAACGATTTTATTAAAAAAATAAAACGAACACCTAACTACCAATTCTCATATAAACATTTATGTATTTAAAATGATTCCTTTAATGCCGGACACACGATTGAATGTAAACGTGCAATTGACGTTTGGATGATACGTGATCAAAAAAAATCAGTGTCGGGAAAACAATGGAATATTAAAATGTTTGATTCTGACAGGTGAGCAGGTCCAAGGACGCACGAAACCCAAGAATACGTAGAATACATATTTAATAATATTGGGCTCGCTCTCTGTAATCGCTCTGAGCCCACGAATACACAGAGGCAATTCACAAGAGCTGACAACTTGATTTTTAATTTTATTAAGAATTCGAGAAATTATACCGCAGATAAAGATTAACTGGGATGGCTCACGATGGTAAATAAGGAAATAAATAAAAAGAAAACAATAACCAACGACGAATTGAGTTCAATTATCAAACCGTAACAGAAGCTTGATATCAACAGGATATTTTTTAACAGAACTTTAAACAGAAACAAAATCCAGTATACCAAAATAAAAATCAAGAAAATTACATCACGCCTTACAAATATTTTATAGTTTCACGGAAAAAAAATCTAAAGATGATTATGCTATGAATCTAGATTTCAACACGTCATATCAATACCTATTCAATCATCAGGAAACAACAGTTATTAAAATTCGGATACATAACACAATGTGCAATAACAAATAAAAGAAGCTGAGAATATAAGTGGAAGATTCAGGCTAAGACTTATAATCCTTTCTCTGGAACACGATAAGAGGCGTGGGGATATCGACGCCAACAAGATTTATATTGGTGGGTGACTGATAATACTAACCAATACCGCAAATCTACTAACTTCTACAAAATAATGAATTGTTTGAATGGCTGAGCACTATTGAAAACTTTTCGGTAATGGATGAATTCGTGGAAACCATTTGCGAAATAGTTAATCTAGATCAGGGTTTTAAAAAATCGTCTATACATGGAGTGATATGCTGAAACAGTCTTAACGTTTAATATATTTTTTTATCCATGTCCGCTCCCAATGCCAACCATATGGTCTTCTAATGTAAGTATCTTAACAGAAGTTTTTTTTTCTACAAGAACTGTTTGTTACTCAGTCGTTCAACCGCTCTTTTTCAAAGAGAGTAGTAGGGATAGAAGGATAAAGTTAGAAAATGACTAGTGGTTATCTAATCGCTCTCACCACACCCAGTTTTTAAAGGATCGGAAAAGGTGGGAGGTAATTTTTAGACATCACCAAACACCCATGCCTTCGAACATAAATTGATCGAAAAATACTGTTCGAACTGGAACTCGAACCTGTGAGATCCGGCACGGAAGCCCACAACGCTAACCGCTGCGCCATAGGACCCGCCAGTGTTGTAAAGTTTTTTCACCCGTTTATAAGTAAATGAGGATAATTCGAAGAATACAATTCTCACACTAAGTCATTTTGTAGTTAGTGGTGATGTTAGGTACACCACTAAAGTTTTATTAAATATTTTTTAAATCCTAATGTAAATAGGTAGTCTACGCTCACACCTGTTGAATCACTCGTCGACTAACCGTTTCGGGTGATAGGTGTATATTATACGGATGAGACTGGCCGTCGCCGTGAGTCGTGGCCGCTATCACGCGCTAGTTAAAAATAAACCGAAAACCTGAGCAACAGTCCGCTCTACTACCCAACGAGCCATCACTTGGTGCCACCGATGGGATGGGATGACTCGTTGAGATGCGCGCAGATAAACTAAAGATGTTTATTGTTTTCCCGGGAAGAATAAAAAAAAAGTACGTCTCTGTTCACGCGCGAGAAATGTGTTTTTTTTAATGTTTCAAAATGACATAACAGATAAGCAAAATTCAATGTTAGAATAATGCAATTCAGTCAGTTGATTAGATGAGAAAAGATTCGTATTGTTTTTTAATAAGCACAAAGTAACGTCTTCATAATTAAATCTCGATATTATTGTTCCAGGCAAGACCGTGGTCGAGTGGCAAACGTCGTTGGCTTCGGATTGATCAAAGGTTCGAATCTCACAACGGACTCGATTTATGGATTTATATTTCTAACTCTAATATCAGGGTGTTGCGACAGTGGTTAGCTAACCACTGATCCCGTCCTAGAACTATCAGCATATCCCTACTTTATTCGAAATAAAGAGGTTAATCCACTGAATAACAAGCAGTTATTTAGAAAACTGAACGTCTGTTGAGAAAAACCACATGAATTTCGTACGCTAAACATTTGGACCGGACATGGTTAAAAAATATTATTCCATACACAATTGAATGCGATAGTTAAATTTAATATATTGACAAGTTAAATGGGAAATTATTTATGACATATTTGTAGAAAAACTCATAAACTCATAAAACTCAACACCCTGCGTCAATTTATATTTTTATCACTGCTTGTGTAGAGCGAAACCGGTCCTGATCTTTGAAAAATATCGTTGAATAAGAACAAAACAATGCTTTGTTTTTGTAGTACACACAATCCTCTTTTTGCACGGGGGATACGTTATATGCGAAAAAACCGTATAAATTAAAGATACGTTATATTACATTGGGCCGTGCAATTTCGAAACCGTGTAAAAAAATCCGCACAAAAAAATAATAGGTGTATTTTTACCTTTTCACCAAAAAATTGACATTGAACACCTTTTAATTGATTCAATTAATTAAAAAAAATAAAAAGTGCAAAAATATTATGGAGTAATCCTTGTTGAAAAAATGTAAGCATATCCAGATGTATGATTCTCATAAAATATATTAGGGCTGGTATCATCGTATACTATTAAATGATTCGCATATTAATTATCAAATTTATTTGAATTATCAAATAAACGAATATTTTCTCTAAATCGTGTTGAAACACTCTTACTGTCTGGCCCACGTATATCCCATTTAATGTTCCACAACACAATTTATAGTGGAATTTGTATTTTACATGTGTTTTCATTCCAGAGTATTTTTAGATAAACGGCTTACTTTCAATACGCATAAAAAATGACAAATTGAATTGTACATTTATAATGATCACATCATATGGTTTGAATGATGTGATAGCATTTATGAACAAGCATCTAAATGTCAGAAAAATAATGACGTATTATACGAATGAATTTATTAACGAAGTGAAGTTAGCAATGCATGCAGCCGAAAGATTAACTCGTGATTGCGATCATCGTTGTACAGCGAATAAATAAGATTCCGTCCTACTTACTGGTCCCGTGACTCGAGTACCGGGCCGAGTGACACCCGCTACGGTGAAATTCAATATTCAAGTGCGGAGAGGTCGTAGGTCAAGTGTTTTAGATCAACTCAGTATAATATATTGTTATTCCTTGCAATTCAGTTAGTAAACCGAGAAACGGAATGTATTTTAACAGTATCGTTGTTGTACCTGTTTAGACGCGGCCGTCGAGTTAATAGAGTGACTGAATTCCGAGGAAATTTTTTGGCAATCAATTCAAATACAAAACAATGTTTTTATTTAACGTTTACCGCTAATGCGACCCACTGATTTTTTACACTCTCCATGTGGGCGTTTAATTAGCCACATTATATTGGTTAACACAAGTTTATTTAATGAAATCAAACTAATATAACATAACTAACGTGCGTGTTATTTATAGCTTATGTCGTATGAAATATATTAAGAGAAATCATATCGACTGTGGAAAGGAAAAAGGACGTCACCCACACATATCAAATTTTACAGGAGGCGCTAAAAACGTGTGTTGGTGATTTTGTGACATAGGCAAATTATGAATTATACACAACCTTGGAGTGCACGGAGACTTCTAAACTGGTGTTTAATTCACATAATCTACTATTAATTTAAGAAATTTTCTAGGAAAAACCTTTATTTCAGTTTTTTTTCTTGGTTTTAATTTTTTACAAGGTCATCTTTTTCAAACTCAAAAGCTAAATTTAGATACTAATTCGCCATTTTCAGCTTGCATCCTTTTGATAGAACGTGTATCAAGTTTGATACATTGTGATTATCGAAAAAAACCTGTTTTGAAAAAACTGTGGGTTACGTACTTTTTCCTTTCCACAGTTGATATGGCTTATCGGTAATTGCATGACAATAATAAAAAATATAATAGCTCAGTGGTAAACATTTGAATCAAAGAATATAACTCAACTTGATAAGTATTTTTTTATACCTTGTATTTTTTTGCCGTGCCATTTTTTACAAAAAAAATATATTATATATAATGCATCTGTGTGCGCCGCACACTTTGCGCACGCCACGAGCTGGCCCTGTCTGTATCGTTATATGCAGTTTACGAAAACCCAATGTGTTGGATATTACAACAATAATCTAATGTTTTAAATATGATGTTATTTAATAAAGAAATACTAGTGAATATCACAGTATATCATAGATTGTTAATTTTGAATGCGAGACATTGAGAGATTACTCTGTCTCTTCTCTGACTTCAAACAAGCGTTGCATTATAAAGTCATAAACACGTATTTTTTCATCGGCCGCAAGGCAAGTGCAGTTATGAACTTGATAATTTTATTTTGACGTGAGCCAAAGCAAGCAAACACTTCGGATACAAAAGAAATACAAATAAAAAAAGTTCCGCGAAGTTCAAACATGAAAGGATTTTATAAATATTTAATTTAACTTGCCACCGACTTAAGTATCGCTTACACAGCAATAAAGAGAAAACAAACAAAGCATTAATCCCGGCGTTTTTAATTTCACACAAGTGGATTATCGTTTACACAAGAAGGTCTAATAAAAATATATGCAAGAGGTAATATTTTTTATGACTAGATTTTCCGATAATAAAAGAAGAAAATTCAAAGAAATATTAATTTAACATTTTGTTTATTTAAAACACTATGTAAACGACTGAAAAAAAATATGATATTTTTTTTTATAACGGAGATATCGTAGCCAACTGTAAGTCGTTAAGCGCATTCAGTTCAATTTTAAGTCCCTCGGCGAAAATCGTCTACTGACAGAGAAGTCAAAAACGTCACCTTTTTGAACAAAAAAAATGTGCTTGTTTACGTTACATACTTTACTTTATTTTCTTTCAATAATAAAACATAAAAATCTAACGTGACTAAGAAATTAGGTATACCTGTTTTCAAATTAGTGAAAACTTCCTTATGACATTATATTTGATTACCTTGTTTGTGAAAACGGAATGTGCGCGGCAGGAAAACTTTTTATTGCTTTTGACATCGTTGATACTATTTTTTTTGTCGACTTTGTAATGTTATATTATATCAGAACGTCATTTAGACATAACTTTTAATATAAATTAAATTTGAGAAGCATAAATTGCCAGCAGACCGCGGTAGGCGTTCTGCAATAATTGATCTAATGTGCTTGCTATATCATGTAGTTATTCATTTCTCGATCTCTTAAAATAGATGACGAAAAATCAGGAACAATTTTAAGTCGATGCTTCATAGATCAATTTTAATATTTTACTCAGATGAATAAAAGAATATGTCGGATATGGGTGCATTATCCATGCAAGTTACATAATATAATAGCGGAATATCAACCGAACAGAAATGGAAATGAGCGTTAACATCTGATGTATTTTACCTTCAAATGCAAAGACCGTGATCTCTAACAAACTAAAAGTCGGATATTACTTAACCGAAGAGTTGAAAACTAAAGATATTTATACGTATAATAATTATTTAATAAAACGGAAAAATTATGTATGCCAAGGTGCAACAGCTCATAAACCATTAGCAAAATGAATCACTCTTGGCGGATGAAGTTTCTTACTACAACTACTTTTAAAATAAACGCACTTCCTTGCATAATTGCACTAAATATAACTAACTATCCTCCACCGTGAGTAGGCATTCATATATCGAATATCTGCGGGCCAAAATAAAGTTGACGATTTTCAACTATTTCTGCAACCTTGAAATAAAAATTAAAATATTACATGAATGTTAAGTATAACGTGAAGTATACGTGAAATTTTGTGAAATCGAGATCTGCACTATTCAACGTGAATAGCAAAAAACCAAAGAGGGGATGGGACACTTACAATTCCACTACTAATAACACTATTATTTACTTGTGTTTCAATAAGAAAAGAAATATAAAAACGGAGAGCCGCTCACCCCCCTTTTTAACGTTATTTACTAATAATTGCGTTCTATTAGCTCTTATAAAGTTCTAGGTACTCTGAACTATTTATTAGACGTATTTCTACATTTATTTCGATTAGAAGATTTGCAAATTGTTAAAAGTTATTGCTATTTAGTTATCTTGTTGATTTTTAAACTATAACGTTATAGCAACTAACTTTCTTTCCGACATAAGAAACGTGACAGTTTACACATGAAAGTTTATGTATACCACTTTGAGGTAGTGATTTTGTTTTATATTAAGTAGTTAATAAGGTTTACCTTAACCTTTAACGGAATAAAAAAACAGATTACATTACAAAGACTATTTAATGTATAATAATATTACGCAAGTCAAATAAACATAAAAAATATGTATAAGTGCGTAGATACTTGCGCAAATTCGGCAGAAAAAAACACTAAAAACGCGCCATTAAATTTAACCAAATTACATTTTTAGTGTTTTTTAGCCGAATTTGGGCAAGTATGGCGCGAACTGAAGATATAGTTGTTCTGCATATACTTTAAAGTTTGAGCCGTTAGATCGGCGAAGTGTTGCTAAAAGAACTATATAAGGAAGTAAATTTTACTATTATTTTTATTTTTTAAACTAGAAATGGGCTAATTTTAAAAATACATATTTATTACAGGGTAAAATCTATACCGCCGTATTAGCTTGACAATGTATTTCTAAGAATCACGTGTTTTGTTTCAGTTTGAAGTGGCTCCACTGACCGAACCGCTCTGGGCGTATGCTCTCTTGTCAAGTGAACAGTTCACTAATTACTGAAACGCATTAATTCATTAAAGCGGTTGCCATATTAATTATATGACACAGATCACGATCACTCCGGCATCCAGAGAAAAGCATCATACACCGAAATTGCTCGTTCCACGAAACCATTCGCAGGTTCAGCTCACGTGAAAAGTGTACCGGACTAATAAACATATCGGCTATAAGCTGCCCGTTTTAAAAAAAAAATAGCAATGAGGATCACAGTACCAAACGAACACGAAGTAAAAAATATCTATCATAATCATAACAAAATATGAACTTAAAAGGAATTATTCAACAATGCCAATCTGCCAATCTTGATCGGATTTTCATGCTAATGTCTCGTTTAAACATTCAGATTAAACGCTAGTTGGATGAACACTTAACATAACGGTACAATTATTTAACACTTATTAAATAATTGTACCGTTTTAATATTGCATTTATATAATACTGATATATCGCAACTTCAAACCCGGTATTTCGATATTGAACAACTGAAATACAATAATCCCGTTTTAGATAATACCAGTACGTATTGCAATTTGTGAACGATATATCAACGCGCTCAAATATGTAATTAGCAGTATTTATGGAGAAATCCTAAGTTTACACAAAACACGACCCGTGAAATGGAGGTGTGTACACACTTTATTATATTTTTTTTAAGTACCTGTTTTTATGAACACGTTTCAGAAAATAGAAAACCATATCATATATATAAATTTACTACTCGGGGGAAAAGAAAACTAAACATTTCTTCAACTATTTACACACTAAATATTTCATAAACATATTACTTTCAGAGTAACTCTTTCCTTGATTTCTGTAAGATTGTTTTTTGATGATCAATATTCAGTAGGTTATATTCTTCTAACGGTGCTCTAGTATACGTTATTGTATCACAACCTTATAGAATTCCCATAATCATTTTACATGCAATTTATTTATTTTGAAATCCTTCACATTTTTAATCATATTTACCTACATGCATAGATTTTAGTAGTCACTTGAATCGAAGCGATATGATGGTACATGTCTTACCTGAAACAGAAGAAAATATTATATTAGTACATTATTCTACAAACAAATAAATAGCATTCTGATCATTTATTGGAAATTAATCTACATTTTGTGTAGAAATCACAACTGATATTGCTCTTCACGAGCATTATGAAAACATAAATCGATAAAATTGGTATAAAATCAAGCAAGACTTAAAATTTTGTATTTATAACCCTGTTTCAGTTGATGATGCTCGTGATTAATGAAACCGGTTCATTAATCAGTATAAAAAAAGATTTTATTTTTTAATATATTACCTTATCTTTTTTAATATGATTTGATACGGTACTATTTGTTGTTTTCATCGGGAACAGTATTACAAAAAATTCGTTACTGCCAACGGTACAATAAAAGCGTTTCATTGAAACACTTTGATAAAACTAAAACACCCCAAATATCATAAAAACAATTAATATTATTATTTTTATGTTGAGAAGCTGCGAGTATGTACGTATTTTCAAAGCAACTCTGCACAATTCCAATATACCCAATACTCCATGCAATTGCCAAGTCAAATAAACATTTTAACCTTTAGAAGAGTATGGACGTACATGTACGTCGGCGCCATTTTTCTGTAAATGAGCATAAAAGTAGTTTAAACTCAATACAGGAGTGTCTATCTGTAAGCATATATATGCTCTAAGTATGAATTACATATATTCATTGGGAAAAAGTCACAAAATTGGCATGTTAAGAAAAGGCAGTAAATTCAAATAAGGTCTGTAAAAACCTATTCACTACTCTAAAGGTTAATGGATTTAAATAAATTATTTGTGAGAAGAACAGCACGCTTTCAACGTTATTTATTCCTTGGCGACTTTGAAACATTTAAGTGTTCGATATTAATACATATCATTATTGTAGAAATAACTAGGGGAACTTGTAGTGTATCGTATAATAAAGGGCCAAGGACACATTTATTTAGTGAACAAGCCAATTACTATTTATAATCTTTACTAAATATGTGAAAAGTCGAACGAATTAAAGTAGATAAAGCGCTAAGAAAGTTTTCGAATTCAGTGTGTATGTAAAATATGACTATTCATAAACATCATATTTTTAATAGTTAAGTATATGCAGACGAAAATGTTGTGTGAATTGTGTGGAAATAAGATTTTTTTAAAGCTTTGAAAAGTAAAATTGGTGGACGTTAAATAAATAAAACAAACAATTTTCAAGTTAATTCTACATTGTTTCTAGGTTATAATATACCTACAATAGCAAGCGAGACGCGAAACACAAGCAATCAACTTAATTACCGAATTAACACAATTTGGCTAAAATAACACTTTTTTTTTAATCAACAGTGGTAACATTCTTCCAGAACAGTTAGAATGTTTGTGGTAAGGATGCTTGAGATGTAGTGGCGTCCGTGGTGTTGTTTTGTTTATACAATATATTAAGTTTAAAAGTTATAACTATAACTAAAAAAAATCTAATTTCTTCTTAACCCTTTCCTTACTATGCAAAGAAAAGCACGCGCTCTTGAGCTGTGTACCCGTTACACATCAGGCAAACGGGAGTGAATCATGACAATTATATAACATTTTGCCTGATGTGTAACGGATTTACTGTGTTTACTGTAACGGATGTAAAGTGTTTACTGTAGTAGTGTTATATAATTGTCATGATTCACTCCCATTTCACTGATGTGTAACGAATACACAGCTCAGGACCGCGAGCTTTTTTTTTGCATAATAAGGAAAAGGTTAACAAACAAAACTTTCTATAATACAAACAGCTTAACGTTGATTTTCTTAGTTTCTCTAGTTGATAGCAGATACGCGCGATTGCGTTTCGTACAGCAGTATATAAATCATGATTTTTTTTGGTATCATATTTGCCACGTTGGTCGGCATAACATCGTGTTTCAATATTTACCATCAATGAAGGATTTTTACATGCGTAAATAGCTAGGTGTCGAGTGTTAATAAAATAAACAAGTCGACAATAAATATATCAATAAAAAATTGGCAATTCATTCATTATTCACATTCCAATGTCAAGTAATCATTATTACGAGCATACAAATTATGTGTATCATAGCGGTTTCCGGGAGCTCGTAAATTAAACAACTTTCGCTAATTGATTTGACAAAACGATGCATGCGAATTTTTAGTTCACGTGACAACACGGATTGGTAAGGTCATTTCATACAACCAAATGATATCATTTAGTTAAATACCAAAATAACAGATATCATCATAACTTTTAATTATAGTTTTTTTTATAACCAAGACTATTCCTCGATGTACACGTAAATATTTGATTTAGACGTATACATAATGAATAACGTAAGATAAACATAGTATTTTTTTACAGTTTTTCGGCATTCGCGGTTTTGAAATGCACAGATTTTTCGAGAAACTAATCCAAGGGTGGGGAACCTTTTCTTCTCTAAAGGCCGCATTCATTTTCGACCGGAATTTTTGGCCGGAAACAGAAATTTACTGTCAGAATATGTCGGGAATTTACAAATTTACAGAATTGCCCAGAAGGTCGCACCAGAGTAGTCTAAGCCTGAACTAATCCATCGCGTAAATCGACATTAAAGATTACACGGACCTCTCGAGAATAGGCTTTCCTCGAACTGTGAAATACATTGCCTACGTCAAACATATACTAAATCAGTGCTTCCCAAACTGGGGGCCGCAGGTGTTTCGCGAAATTTTCATTCTTTCAACATTCACTGTGATAAAATATGAACATGCGAAATTAAAAAAATTCGGGGGTCCGCAGATTATTGTTTTCAGATTTAGGGGTCCGTGGCATGAAAAAGGTTGTACTAAATAATACGTTATCTTAAATAGAGATCGACAACTCTTTTACCAAGACGAGCTACTAGTGAAAAAAAAATACATAACACTTGTCATAGCATATTATAAGTTAATTATTTAGTGTGGGTTGGGTCCTTTAATAAGCTTTCTGGTTAATTGGTATCTAAGGTATCACTTAGTTATTCACTATATTCACTATAAAAGTCAATAACAGATATCCACATTCAATAACGGTGTTTATTACAAATGTTGATAAATTATTCATTTGAATTGAATATTAGTAAATAATAACGTAGCATGCTTACAACAGAAAGCCACTGATTGAAACTTGTATATGTATAATCACATATTTTGTAAGTTTGTATTATTATTGAGTATAAACGAAACATAACTTTAAAAATAATGTACTCGTTGACGTTAACTTGTGTTCGCAAATAGCAGTAGTGTTCATCGAGTACTTTCACATAACTATTACATCAAAAAACCAAACCGTCATACTGTTTTACTCGATGTTTGAATTCTTGTGATCATCATAATTGAACGTATTATAAGACCGTGTATAAAAGTCCGCCTATTAATTATACACGTGTAGTAATAATTTTTATAACAAGCGTACAAAATTTAATTTTCAAAACAATTATTTTTTTATTATCTTTCAGCAAAATTTCAAAACTGCCACTTAATTAATAAAATCCACCCCGGAGGGTTTCAAAGCACTCAGTGGACGAGAAAAGCATGCGGAGTGTCTAGATGGGCACGAGGCAAGGCCGGGCGATTAAGTCGTGTGACATCCGAGGCACTAGAAGGCTCTTCCTCAAGCAACCGGTGTGGGTAAGCACTATGGCAGCGGGCGAGACAAAAACTGCGGGAGCCTGAAAGCTTTGTGACTGAGCGCTTTATTTTATTGCCATGGACTCAGTTTCACATTCCCTTTTTATTGTAGCAATAATTCAATCAGTATTATGATCATATGTATGTATTAAGTATATTTTTAACTGACTAGACCAGGAGTGGGGAACCTTTTATTCTCTAAAGGTCGCATTTATTTATTTGATTCAACATAAGGCCGCAGTAAAGAAAACGTTGACACCCCATCTCCCCCATACACTAAATGTTTTTAATAAATAAGTAAATCAAATTAGTCAAAACGCAATTTAACAAATCTTTATCTATCTAATCTAAAATAAATTGGCACAAGTCAAGAGGCGACATCAGAGAAGTTAAGACCACATAAAATTAGTCAAGAGGCCGCAAGTTCCCCACCACTGGACTAGAACAACTTTTTTGGAGATATATGGATATAATCATGTTTAATAAAAACGATTCTGCGTTTGGTTTAATTACATAGGTATTTTAGAAGACGCAGTATTTTATGCATTTTTTAACCATGTCTACCTCGTAATGTGGATCATATTAACTCATAATGGAACATCACAAAAACAAAAGTTTTATGAGAACTGCTAGTTATCGAGCCATTCAATTTCTTTTTTTCAGAGATGATAAATATATAAGTATGGGGTTATGGAAAAACTAGTAGTAAACCAATCACTTTTCGCAACGTTTTTAATATCGAATTGATGGGAGATGAATCCAAGCATCACAGACAACCATGCCTTTTAACGCAAATCCATAAATTAATTTTATGAGAAACTTTCGAACTAGTATCCGAGGCGATAAATACTATTAAACACTTAAATCTCTTTTCAGTGGCATCCCTATTAGCAAGCTGGTACTACGCTTTGGAAGAATAAACAATTCATATCCGCGACTCGTCAAAAAATGGTCACGAACAATTAGTTTCACATTCTCAATATATAAGTAAGTATGTAATTAATAAACTAGAAGTTGGATTGTAGTAATTTGTTGTAAAATTGTTGTATGTGTGGCGAATGTAGCCCAGAGAGTTGGAGACGATTGCGTGCCGGCAAGTATCATTCGAGTAATTTGATAAGTAATTGAACAATTTTCGACCTTCGTTGCTCAGCATCTTAATACAATAAATGGTTAACAAGCTGTGTGGTGATTTTGCATCTGAATCGAGGTATATGCATAAACACGAATCAACTTGAGAATAAATACAGTACACTGTTTTATAATCGTTACGACGTAATTAGACAAAAACTCGTAAAGAAATATTTCATACAGAAAATATAATATGATCGGTTGAACGATCAAAAATTTTCATTACGAAGACGACACACATTTCAAAAGAATAACACGATAGTTCGTTAAACGTTTTCTAGAATGCTAAATAGTGTTTCTATTCGAATCACTTTGAAGTTATAAACACACAAAAACAAAAATATCATAGGAGTCACTGAAACAGTGGTGTCATGTTACAAAAACATTTTTTTTCTTCTGTTGTTTATATTTACCGTGTCAAATTTTAAAAATGGCAGTGTAGAGAATCAGTGAAAAGTAATTTGGAGGATTTTTTTGGATTAAACGTTGATATTCATTTTTCCAAAAATAAAATCTGCAATATAAAACAACATTTTAATCAGGGAATCCTAGTATATAGTTTCTAAATATATCCCACAATTATTTTAAGCCGGATAGGAATTTACTTTTCTATTGATGGTTTACATGGTGCGTGTTTGTGTGAAAACGTTTAATTATAAATTAACGCTATAGCAATTTTACAATAAAAACGCAAATATAATATTTGGGTTTAACGAAATATTTATCTAGTCGACATGGTTTTAGGCTATACTGTCTTGCTAATCACAAAAGATGAGCGGAAATCAAGTATTTTTAAAACCAAGAATATAATATGTATAAAGAAACTTTAAAACCAAATTCTAAATATACATGAGACAAAATAATAATATATGACAACAATAATGGATATCAAAAGCAACCGTTAATAAATTAATTGGAATGAATTACAAATCCATTCACCATTTAATTAAACAAATTATATCGTTGTCAACAAAATGATAACAGAAAAGATATGGTTTAACTTATCTTCCTGTTTAACAAGTAATGTTCATTTCAAATAACGAATAAATTAATTTAACATAGTATCATAATTCTCATTCTCCGAAAATGGAGTTTTGATAAAATCTATAAATAAATTAACATGAATATTTATCGTAAGTGAATAAAAGCATTTTCCTAATGTTGCGAAATATCCTTTTACACCATGAAAAAAACCAATCGCCGATTTTTTTAAACCATATAATATTATTCGTTTAAGAATGCACCGATAGCGATCTTTAGCAGTGTTTGAATTAAATTTTAATGCCCAACTATTATTTTATATGTGTAATGATGCATTTAGATTTTTTTGACACACTTACCTCAAAAATATTTTTTAAAAAAATGGATATTACGAGTTTTCATACCAACCCCCTTCAATATCCTAATCAGGTATCGATTGTTAATAAAAATTGGTATACATAAATTACAATCGCCTTTACTTTATACATGACTCACGTTAACAAAATTAAAAAGATACTATACTAGTATACCAAGATGTTTTTTTGTTTACTAAATAAATATGCGAAGTCATTGCACCGGATAACCTTCCTCATTGAGAAAAAAATACCTACGATAATTTAATAGGAGAGGAATGGTGAATCGCAGACAAAGGATATGATATCTGGTGGTGCAACAAAATGCTCGATACACAAAACATGAAATCCTTGCAGATGTAAAAATATATTTAATGATGTCACTTGTTGTTCGATATGGGTAGCGAGAAGCAAAGATAAAATTATCATTGAGAGAATTTCTCGCAATACGAAGGTTTCCTATAGACATTATTATCGTCAAGATTATTAATATCTTCGCGACTGGCATTCGTTTTTGGCCTTCCGAGAGAATTAATGCATGAAAATTTTTGTTTTCTGATTAAATATATTCAGATAAATACAAAGATTCATTCGTACAGATTTTTTGTTTGCAGGTCAATGACATCAAACGATAGCATTGTACTATTTCGATGACATTAACAATTTCACGAGGCCACGAAAATAAATAGCATTCTCAATGTAAATGTGATTTACAGTACGTAAATTTAGCACCCAGCAAATTTCCTATACAACACTATGATGTGATCAGAAACTATCGTTGACTATCTATAAGTTTAGTATTGACTAATTAATCTGGCAAAACGTTTATGGACCATTAAACATACCTTTAAATTACTCGGTTATGCACAGGGGTGGACTGGATGTGACTCGGAGGGGCTCGCGCGTTCCCCTTGTTAAAATTGACTTAAGACGGCGAGCTTCTTGTTAAATTTAGAAAACACAATATTATCAGATCAATTCAGTACCAAGGAGTAATTTCTCAAATATGTAATTCGACTGTGGAAAATTAAAAAGACGTAACGCACAGTTTTTTTTAACAGCTTTTTTCAATATTTAAAAGAAAGGCCTGTGAAAATTCCAGAAAAAGCCTTACAGAATGGTTTTTCTTTAACAATTTATTTCATTAATTAAATGAATAAAACACCAGTTTATTAGTTTTCATGCACTTTAATGTTGTGTATACATATTTTGATTTAAGCCAATAATCTGAACATCATCTTTATCTTACAAGGTGGCCTGGGTGACGCCTATTTTTTTTAAAGAATTTCCAAGATGTTATAACCATTGTCCGAATACATGATATATTCTGCTTGGCAGGACTGATCGTCATTAAGCCTGATGGATGATTAACCGCTGCCAGTCCACGGGTATGGTGGATTGTGTAGAAAGTTTGGCGTCGGAGATTGACACAAAAAGAAAATGAAACCAGAGAAATTTCCCACGCCTGACCGCTACGAAGAAAACAGAGATAGCGTTGCATGCAGGGCTGGATCCCACGGCTGACATAATGAGTATTTACATTACAGATGCCATGAAACTGGACGATTAATCTTTCGTAACGTGAGGAGCCTACTGTGCATACCGTTCATATTTCTCGCACAGATCCTTGGGACGCATACCTTAGTTAATTTCCCAGGCGTTATATTGTGAGAAATGACTCGAGGTGATCAGCGCTCACCGCCAACGACTTTGATAAGGCTAATTAATATACTTTATCATCGAAATATTATAGTTTTATTTGGACGTGTTAACCTTCGGGTTCCTTTGGGGTACATTCGCGTTTCGAAATTCTTCTTATTTCAACTATTCGCTAAATACCAATAATGTCTAGCTGATATATATTGTAATATACAATGATACCTCAATCAATGCAATCTGGAGTTACTTTGTACCCCAACAATCCTCAATCCTATCTTAGACGTTTCGGTTCTCGAGAGTAAAAAAATACAGGATACACCATTTACAGGACACATATAAAATGTCTTTGAATGCAGCACAAAAATATGGATAGTAAATATTTAGATATTCAATATACGAATAAAATAAAAAACGTACTGAATAAATGTATTACAATTAAGTAATACAAGGCACTCGTGGACTTTTTACTTTGCGTCTGAAAACCAAAAAAAATGAATTCCTGAAATAAATTCAGAAGAAGGTTTATCTACGGACGTAATTGGCTGGAAACACGACACGGCATCATTATGTACCTACAAACGCCCAAAGGATCACGGATGTATCCTTAATAAGGGCTACAGATGGATTTTTCTTACAAGAGACTTATTAGCGTGTTTGGGACCAGCTCTTAAAGGTCAGGACGAAATAAAAAAATATATATCTGCTTGATTTTAAATTGGTAATCAACTGAAATGTTAATGCCTATTAGCAAGGTTTGACAAATTATATAAAAAAAAAAAAAAAAAAGTATAAAAGGGAATTTTAAAATATATTTTAGATAAGTGTATCTGTGTTACACAGACCAGTCAACATTTTGTTTTTAAACAAGCTACTAGTTTCAAATTTGAATCACTTAAATTTTGTAATTTGTACCGCACGTGCATCGTTAGTTGCAATAGTAATAGTTGCATCGTGTATATATTAGAATACAATGTATTAATACTACACTGAAATCTATTGATGGCGGTCTGGATTAATTTTACTAATGGTTTGATTTTAATGACGTTCAATCAATTAAGGAAATAATCACATAAACAATTACAATTTCCGTAGGTCTTTGAAATAACATGTGACTATCGTCAAAAGGCTATTCGAAAGGTCATAACATAGGAATGCTTACTGATTTTAAAATGTGGATATTATAGCGTCAGTTCAAGTTAATCCATCCACTTGAATGCCTGAAAATGCCGAAAGGCGAAACCCAGTTCGTTAGTGACAAAACATGCAGAAATGTACAGAATTTAAACTATTCAAACTTAATATTGAAATTCAATCAAGCACGTTCAGTCTAAGTCATAAATTATAACAACATTAAATTATCTAGGGAAATACAATAGCTGAAATAACGTTTTAAAAAATTAGAAACTACATAACTCTGATAATTTAATATTTACTTATATACCTGTTATATGATAATTATAAAATACACAAGTATGTACATATCATACTTAGATAAATAATAACGAAAACACAAATATTGATATGCATTCGAAATGCCATATACTACCCTCGATGATTAAACTACATATTACGAAAATTCGATAAAGCAACAAAAAAATCGTATTATACACCCAAGAATAATCTTCAACATATTCGTACCGCAGAGAAGTGGGCAAAAAGCTGGTGGGCTGTCATCCATTCGGTTGAGTGTACAAATATTATAAACCTAAAATGGTAAATACTGATTTGTCCCATCTACCATCTTAACCGAGCGTGACCATATGGTCACAGTAAACACCGTTCATTCTTTTTCTACCTGAATATCGTTGCTTTCACTCATATTTGGTTAAGAAGGGTACATACTTCAGTTAGTCATCAGCCGCGAGGACATAAACGACCACCAAAAGCACATGCGATTTTTTGAAATTCCGTTTTTTTAATGGACTTTTAAAACTGTTAGTTATTTTTTTTATCAAAACATCAAATTATTAACAGTTATTTTGCTAATATAATTTATATTGAAATTATGTTGATCTAAAGAGGTTATTGTAAATATTTTTTAAAAAATCACGTTTAGCTATATTTCAACCCCGAATGTTTTCGTGCCTATACGGTCACCTTTGTCCTTACTACTGTCCGTACACAATACAACACTGTAATAAAAGGATGAGCATGACCATATAGTCATGCGGGGTTACTATACAACGACTTGGCGTTTTTTTTTTAATTTTTGTTAGGAATAAAAGTTATCCGTGACTTCAATATGGCTTAAAAAAAAATATCGAAAAAACGCTCTCGTCTCTGGAGTGTTAATTAATCAAAAAACGGGGCATAGAGAAAACGATAAGTAAAAACTTTACAAATTCTTAGCCCCACCACTATCGTTTTATTATGTCTGAAGATGGCTAGAAAAAACATGATTATTGTCACTATGGCGAATGTAACTTTTGATTTTCGCACATCCGACGGGTACGCCACTGCGTACAAACGCACCGCTGCCCTTGGCCCGCTTGATTGCGAGCGTCGCCAGCATTGAAGCTTAATCTTCGGGCGCGAACTGCATGCCGACTCGATAAATAGTAAACAAGACTGCAGTCACAGTTAAGGTGCCCTTTCTTCTCGCGAAAGAGTCTCAGCGTCACTTTAATGCCACTACAATATAACATGCGACGATTGCCGCCCAATCAAAACATTGTCCGATTGCCAATTCGGTATTTGTTCTAAGAAATGAGACCACCGTAACAAATTACGAAAAAAGAAGAACGGTAATCGATTGCGATGATATTAGCCGCCTGTGTGATCTAGCGGTCAACGTTGTTGGCTTCGGCTACGGTGGGCACGGGTTCGAATCCCAGTACGGACAGTTTTATAAATTGATTTTTCAATCGATTTATGAATTTCTGTTCAAAGGAATGGATGTTTGCGATGTCTTGAATTCCCCCTCTCACCCATCCTATCATATGAACGGGGCGTATCGAGAGCGATTAGCTTACCACTAGTCCTGTCCTAGCCCTATCCTTCTATCCCTACTCTCTTTGGAAAAAGAGAGGTTGATCAACTGAGTAACAAGCAGTTCTCGTAGAAACACTTATGTTGAGATAAACTCCATTAGGAGTCCATATGCTACACATTGGGAGCGGACATGGTTTAAAAAATATATATAAAAAAATAATCAGGTTTTTACGTCATCGTACGATTAGAGACGAGAGCGAGATCTCTACTACTCTCTTTGAAAAAGATAGGTTGAGCGACTGAGTAACGGTTCTCGTAGACAAACTTATGTTGAGATACTTCCATTAGGCGGCCATATACTCCAAATTGGGAGCGGACATGGATAAAAAAAAAAGTTACCGCCGTGAACTTTGTCAGCGGACAATAATTGCGCGTGAAAGTGTCATGTCCAAGTATTTAAAAAATGTGAGAAATATTTGTATCGTTCGACTCACTAAGTTATGTATTATTATAACGTTCGATGATATAAGACTAGATATAAAAAGCACTAAAGATTCCATAGGCAAACTGTAATGTATGCACGGCCGAGTAGTTGGCCAACTTTTGTACTAAAAATAAACACAATTTCACACCCGCCGATAGCATTATTCGATGCGTAACATTGCAGGATGACAAAAAGTGTACCGCTGCAATGATTGTGGTGAGGTTAACATGATAAATCGGTGGACTCTTTTTAACGTTCCGACGATTCACTTGTGGTAAATTGGTTTTCAGTTTAGTAATAAAAATTGATTAAAACATCTCTGACTGAATATATAATATCGTGAAAATAATATTCGACAAATAGGAAACAAACAGGATTCACGCGTAGGCAATGTAATTTATCTTTAACCCGTTAGTTGCCAATGCCGATAAATCGGCTTTTGCTACTCTAGCGAGAATCGCCATAGCATATCGGCTCTGACATCGTAACTTTTTTTCATAAGCCGGTTTTTGATTATATAATACTTTTTGATTGTTTTTTTTAGATTGAGTCTACTGACATGGTCAGTTTTTTTTTTGTCTTGTGACATATGTCGTGTTTTCGTATGCGTTTTCAGCCAGTACACCGACGATATATATGACGACCTATTTGGATATAGTAAATTTATTTCAATGCAAGAGTGTGAAATTTAATCAATATTCGATAACCGACAATGCATAATATTATGTCATACATACAAAATATATTATCATTCGTAAATAAATACCCACTGTTGCAAAACTAAATTTTATAGTCTGACAACTGATATCGCGCACTCCGAAAAAATCGTAAGCTTATTTTCAATACTTTGGAATCTATAAAAGTGTAGAAAACATAAATATTCACGTAATCACAGACTCTTATTTTTACAAGCTGCGTCATCGATTGCAAGTAGCGGAATAAACAGGAATTATTTTTATCGTACATTTAATGTGAATCCACATCTTCGTCGCGTATCTCTGGATAATGTGATGTTTTATTCCGTGACAAGTCAAATAATCCAAGCAATTAGTTGGAAAAATAAATAAACCAACTTGCAGCGATTATATCGATCAATCAGTTGCCAAAATAAAATCGGGATGTTTATTTTCTTAGGATGCCAAACCATCATCATCTCTCGTAATGGTATAGAAAAATGTTGTTTATTTCAATGACCCAAAGGACGGAAACTTTTGACAATTACGAGTTCATCAATCGCATGTATAATTATGACATAAATAATTATCGAAATCATTCTGAAAATATATTAATTTGATATTCTACAGACTAAGCACATTGAATTGAAAATAAATAGTTCAAGGCTATTTTACATGTATTTGATTGATAAAGCACTGCATTGAAAACGACTTAATTTGAAATCTGAAATAAATAAAGATGTCCTTGTGATACGAGATAAGAGATATCGGCCAATCAGCCCAACTATCGAATAAGAGAGTTTTGTGCCAGTGGCAAGTCTAAAAAAGAATTGGCGATATGATAAAATTTAAAATTATTGCTAATAAAAATAATAAAACATTTTTAGTACTTTTCCCACATAAAATTTATTGGATCAGGACCGGTTTCGCTCATTGTGAGCATTGTCAACTGATAAGAAATACAATGAAACAGTGATATTTATACAAAAGATAAGTAAGAAAAACAATGCTCACAATGAGCGAAACCGGTCCTGATCCAATAAATTTTATGTGGAAAAGGTACTAAAAATGTTTTATTATTTTTATTATAATGCCATTCCACCAAGTATTGACAGTAAACATCTTAAAAGTAAAATTATTACATTTAAAATATCGGATAATAATGGACGATCGTTGTATCTTGTATTCTTGTGATGGGTCGATTTACTAGTTTGGTAATTTTACGATAAACACGTAAAAATGATCCAAACATAAGCAATCACTTACTAAATTTCAAGCTTTTACTTATAAACGCACATCTATATTATTTCACAGATATTTTTAGAAAGTGATGGTTAAAATATTATACCAAGTAATTCAAATGAACGTGTTTTCTACGGCGGTTCGGCGGATATGCCTAGTTGAAATTAATTTTAGGTAAATAGTTCGTTGTTACTTTTATTGTGTAAACTTGCGTGTTTCGTTTATTTTGTAAGTATCCTCAAATTAAATTGTTGTCAACCAATCATAAGATTAATTAAAAGATTTATGCTCGTATAATATTGCAAAAAAAAAACAACTTCGCGATCAATTTATGTTTCATTATTTGTGCACTGCGAAATAATTCAATCTTCACCTAAAAACACAATCAATGTCGAAAGCGTACTAAATTTATCGCGTATAAATACAGTTTCATCGATTTTAGTACAATCATGCGGTGTATCATAAAACGTAAGAATTTCAATGAGGTGACACTGAAATCTTAAAACTCTATTCCCTATAATCACAAATAATTTATAAAAACTGCTACCTGTTTCAAAGCAGACCAATTTTATTATAGATAACGAATCTCAGTACTTCCCTTAAATGCTTATATAATTCCAGATTTAACCATAACACTTAATAGCGTGCCTAAACATAGTCAATAGAATAAACATCTTGAACGATGTTTATCGTTTTGAATTATTATTGTTTATCAAATAATGTTGTGATTATAAACAAATTAATTAAATATCAAGAGTTCTGGCTATGAAAAATTGATAAATCCAAAAATAAATATTAATTTACGTTTAGTCTGTCACTGTAACCATGATCAGACTATTATTTTAAAACTGTTACGCTTAGAAGTGACAACTTCATAACATACGTTTTATTTTATTTTTGCTTAAAATCAAATAAAAATCTTTTTTTTTTAATTTTCTAAGCCTGAGCACAAAATGAGGTATAAACCAAGTCACATCAGATCATTAGCTAATTATAATCAGTTCAAAGCATATCTATGTTGTCGATTTCTCTTTTAGAATAAGCGTACTGAATTTTTTCAAGACTGCCCAAATGAATTGAAAGAGTGGTCACTTTTTTTAAAAGTAGAAAGAGCTTTTCTGTAGTATATAATCCAAGTCTGCGTGGAGCTCATTTTTATCATGCTTATTTTGATGCAGTAGTAATACTCGAAATCAAAGACAACGAGACAAGTACCGAATTTGTTCCTTTAACAGTTTGCTATAGGTGCATCGTCACCCAACGGTCGCGCTGAAGGGAGACACCGTCAAGTGCGCTGCCACAAACAACATTAATCACAATTTGAAGTAAGTGTAGCAGGCGACTGTAATCAGCACACAAGTTAATACGACCGTCCAATATAGCTACTACAGCATTCTGACGGACAGCATCCGCTTAGGTAATTTTAAATTTGTTGCCCGTCGCCGGTCTACGCCGCAGTGCGTCGTAGACTCTAGCTACAAGGGATTGGCCCTCAGCTCGCGTACGTGCGATGGTTTCCTTTTCCACTAGTAATTTGTTTGTACGTAGTATGGACTATGAATCATTAATCAAAATAAAAACATCAGGTTATCTCACAGGATACCGAACTCACCTCAACCAGGAATAAATTAAAGGGCCGAGAAGCTAATACCAATAATGACATGTAGAAAGTCTATACTAAAATGTATGGAAACTCTTTCGTTGCTTTATATTACAATATATGTAAAATAGCTGCGCGTGGTTATTAAATATCTGCAAAGGTGAATTTATAATAAATTAAATTACATATATTGTAGGTTTAATTAATATATTATCTATTATTATAGAAATAATACAATAATTATAACCGCTGGGCATTTTTCTCCTTGACCATCGAACATAATAAGATTGCAATATATTAAAATAATTTCTTATTTTTTTTAAAAATGAGTAAATAAATATCATGCAAACCCAAGTCACACATAACATTTGTTTGGATAGCAAGAATATGATTTACACTATGGTTTGGACTTAGACACTTATGAAAACAGCTACAATGTTCAACTTAATTTTTCAACAAAAAAATTTGACTTAGAATTGATTATTCTAAACTTAAAATATTCCCCTGCTTACAAAAAATTGATTGCCATCTAAATCTAAAAAAAAGTTCATAGTAAACTAAGATGCGTGTGATATTTATCAAAAAAAATAGTAAATTTAACTATTTGTTAAATATCACGTACGGTACAAAAGCTCATCTAACAACAATGCTGACACTGCGGACTGCTGCCATAAAATTATTAATTTCTAGACACGTTTTTTGTGTAATTAAATCTGATTTATTTATATCGTGGCATAAGGTTATAACTCTACCACCGTATAGCGAGTGCCATAAAGTTTTATTTCTTTGGATGCGTTCTCGCGTAAGCTCTAAATGTCATTTAAGAGTTTCCTTGCAAATTCGATATGATGACAGACGATTTACGAGTCAATAAAGCTGAACTTATGATGAAGTCACCCCGTATTTGCATACAGCGCAAACCGACTTAATCATAAATATACAACATGGTGAAAAAACAAATTAATTAAAAGCAGTATCTGTCAGAGGCCGCTGTTTTCATGTATAATTGTCACGAGTAATCTTATATGAACCGCACACCAAACGTATTTGATACAATTTAACTCAATGCTTGAGTGCAAGCTAAAAAAATACGTATGTATAATATTTCAATCAATACACGCCCGTTGGAAACTAATGAAACAAAATAATATCAACATCTGTTTATCCTAGAATCAATAGCGTTAAAGTTTTAAAAAATATTGTTTTGTATAAAAAAAAAAAATAGTAAGCCCAGTTTCTTTTGACGAGTAAGCAATCGTAGCAGTTGATAAAGCGATATGTTAAATGAAATAACCGAATACCAATTAATTATTATGACAGTGAACACTTTAAAAGAAAAAGTGCAATTACATATAACTTAACCAAGAATTACAATAATATAGGGCAACCTTCGAAAGCCCAATATGGAAAAAAAAACAGTTTTATAGCTCTAACAACCTTATTGCAACGTTTTCATGGAGCATTGCTAATTTAACCTACAATTTGAAGTTAGATAAAAGTTTCAGGATTAGACCTAAACTAAACCTAAATATCTGTAAAACTATTGCAATTATTTTTAAAAGATCGGCAACGTTATTTTAGAATTTCTCCCACTAATTCGACATTGTTATTCCTTTTTCACGTTTATCTTTAATGAGAATATATTTTTTACTATCCATCCCAATCAAATATAAGTCTCACAAACCTTCATTAGTTTTTAAAAAGCATTAGAATAAAAATCTAGAATTTACTACGTATTATCAACGTAATAATGAACCGCAATCATACTTCAGCCATATAAATATGCAAGTCACTCAAAAAATGATTAATAAACCTGATTGATGAGTAAATAACATACAATACGGACTACGTGAGCGTAAGTAATCGTATAGTTGCAAAAAAATATTTATTGAAAAGATCCGGTCATTTTATGTTTTGAATCGTAAGTTCAGAATAAATATTATATTTTACACAATGCTACAAATACATGTTATTTTCAGACAACACACTTAAAATGAAACTTAAAAAAACAAACGCAGATAACTCCATACTGGTTGGTATGTTATTCAGAAATCACAAAAAATAGTCTGGAGTTTTCTGCATATAGTATTGAGATGATTTTAAAATAGTATGTATTTTCTAACGATAAGGCTGTTTAAAATGCCGAATAAATCGATTAATATGTAGAAAATGTACCACAGATAACATCTACATTGTTTGCTGAATTTGGCCTTCAGTGATATGGAAAAAGTTTTGTTATAATTCTACACTAGACGTCTACTGTATGCAAACAAGTCGTATCTAGTGTAAAATTTTACTTTTTGCGTACCTAGAATTCTCGAAAAAAAAATCTTATTTGTGGTTTGTTACATTCGATCGGAATATTCCCTGCCTCTCTCTCCGCGCTTTCTTAAAAATTCCTTCAATTAATAATTAAGGAATACTAAACAATACCAACAATACAAATGAATTATTACGATTAATAAAGTCAGAATAATATAGCAACGTAACAGGCAGAATAAAAAAAAAAGTATAGCAACCACCGAACCAAAGAAAAACAAACCGTATTAGACAATTGAATAGACTAAACAAATACACAAACTCAATGAAATATATGTTTTAAAGTAAATAAAAAACAAACTTTGTACATCAATTTATATTAAAATAATTGATGAAGTATATAATTGATAATAATATGTTGTTGATATGGTTGACAGAATTCACTTTGACCCCGGCAGTCACAATACGAAAAATCAACAAAGTGTTTTGAACAGTTTTTATTATGTTTTAGTCAAAACGATTGTTTCAAACAAGACGGCTTAATTATTTATTTTATGTTATTATTAAATATAACTCTAAGAAGTCGCAATGTTGACAAAAGATTGTATTGTTTGAATTGAGAAACAACGCACACACAACTAACATAAGTTCGATCACTATTTATTTACATAGGGTAAATAATAAAATACTAATGAGCACTCTAAAGTTCAAAACAGTGGTTGGCAACCTGGGTTTGCGGGCGTCCAAGTGCATGGGAAGCATATTTGAAGTGACCGACACTAATAATATATTATACATATTATCTAATGATCTTCAATACCAAACTTTGGTTTGGTCATATTTGTTCGTCATATATGTTGGATGTGGTTACGTTCAACAGATGTGTTTTAGTAAATCGATATTAAATTTTGTCCTTTCATAAGCTAGCTGTGTAGGGTGCACATCTGAGTAAAAAGGTTGCAAACCACAAATCTAAAAATCTAGATAACCTACCGAGATACATCCAAAAGCGGGCCGTATGCTTCACACAGGGAGCAGACATAGATTAAAATCATGTTTAGCTGTGAATACTTATAATTTTAATTTGCATTCGCAATTAAACCATTGTCATAAATTCGGGGCTGAAAAGTAGAATGCGGCAAGTCCACTTTATTCGGAAATTATTATGGTGTCAATTTTGTAATGAGACTATACTCTGAAAATACCAAAAACGCTCTACTTATCAAAATAAATCTTTAATTCATGCAGTAAGTCCTTATGTGTGTAGAATATGAATACAGTAGATTGACATGTTGCATTGTGCTTCTAAAATTTGACGATCATATCGAGTAGTCATATCGACTGTGGAAAGGAAAAACGACATAACCCACACATATCAAATTTTACAGGAGGCGCAAAAAACGTGTTTTGATGATTATGGGTCATATGCAAATTATGAACTATACACAACCTTAAAGTGCACGGAGACTGGTGTTTAATCGACATAATCTCATATTAATTACAGAAGTTGTCTAGGAAAAACCTTTATTTCAGTCTTTTTTCTTGGTTTTATTTTTTTACAAGGTCAAATTTTTCAAACTTAAAAGCTAAATTTAGATACTGATTCGGCATTTGTAGCTTGCATCTTTTTGATAGAACGTGCATCATGTTTGATACATTGTGATTATCGAAAAAACTGTGGGTCCACAGTCGATATGAAGCATGTTTGAAGTATTATAGCACACGACATTTAAATAAATTAATATTAAGTAAATGAATAGTTAATTAGTAAAAAAAAAATGCTTTCCTAAAAATTTTACTTTTGCGACTTAGCGCATTCTGCTGCTCAGCTTCAGAAATATTGATTATTGCAATAGGTACGTCAAGGGAGAATAATTACGTTAATTTGTAGTAACCGATCACAATCATACCACGTTGCGGTCATAGCGTCCGTAATTTAAGCTAAATTAGTTTAATATTCAGTCAATTGGATTAACTTGAATAAGTTGCAAACCTTTCCTTGTGAAACCTGAGACATTCACAATAATTATTGCAATTGACTCACTGTTTATAATTGAATTAACGCAATCAAATGAATTAAATATTACAACTGTTGGACCAGAAAATAAACTGAGAAATATATTACAAATTGGCAAGCTTTTGCGATTTCCATGAAATTAAGGTTGTCATTATCGAAATTAGTATTGCCATATCAACGAAAACTCAAACCATTACATTTTTTGAATCGTTCAAATGGGTCTTTCAGAGCTAAAATGAGCCAACTAAAAAAATGGTATAACTTATTCTTGTTCTTTTATGAACAATCACGTCTTTATTCGGTGTTTTAGTAGATCGCATATTTTTATTTTACGAAGATAACACTATTGCAATGTGTATTGACTGAGGTTACTTCAATTTTACGATACTTTAAGACATGTAGAATATTACAACACTTCAAACTTTTTTCCAAAATATCACTTGGCTCACTTCACCTCTAATGGGCCCAAATTATCCCTAAACAAGCTTTAACACCACGTGCTACGTCAGATCTGAATTTGTCCGAAACGATAGTTGTAAGAAACTCTACACTAAATTAGTTATTAAGCCTCAGAAATAACAAATAAAACGAAATTTTATACAAATAGCAGTTATTGGGAATAGTTTATAAAAGTCAAATATAAAATTTAGTAGTCTGTATTGATTATCATTTTGAAAAAAAGAGCAGGTTTCGATTGGAGAGTAAGCTTTTTCAGTGATAAAAAATGAATAAAAAAAAATTGACTGACGCGATCGTATTTTCGATATTTTCATAATGTAATTTTGTAAATCTTACTTTATCCGATGACGAACCTCGTGTTTTGAGAGATTCTGTCTAATCAATATTTCTTTGTACGTTTAAAACAAAAGCGATTGAGTAATGTTTTATTTATAACTATAAAAAAACAACTCGCACATCTTTTCGTCAGCTGACGACAACAATGAACATTGAAAGATAACATTCGCCGTCACACATACGTTGTCCTTTTACATGATTGTGAGATAATCAAGATAACATTAGAAAATAACCTAAAAATCCACGTAAATTAGATTAATCACAAGACATTACGTAAGCCTATTATTAGGACAATGTCTAAAAGCTCATTCTTTGATATGCGACAAATTCTTGTAGACAATGAATGAAATTAGTCAATTAAATAATGATTGATATATTTATCAAATTTAACTGCGCACACTGTTTCTCCTAATTAAGTCATGTAAATAAATAAAAAAAATCTCCTACGAAATCAAAAGATTTACATAGATAACAATGCGATGTTTGTGTCACGCGTTCACATCACTTCCGAGTTCCATTTCCCAAACATAGACCATCCAAATACGATAAGTATTAAAGATATGCTGTACGCAAGTCATGAGTCCTTCGCTGAAAGTATAAACTAACGGAAATGGTTTCACAATCATGGTCAATACATAAATAAATGTAATGATTCTCTTCCATCCATTATGTTTATTTATTTATTATTTATTGTTTAAAATTAAAAGTATGGTACATGACATAACAGCTACCTTACGCCAATTCGCCATGTACTTGACAAATAAAAGACACAGAATATAAAATAAAATTACATAATACATAAAAATCAACACAAAAAATCAAGAAATAAAATAGTAAAATTTCACAAACAGTTCACAAATACTATCACCAAAAATGTTGACGTGATGCAGCCACTGGTTGACAATGCCAGTCAGTTAACCGAAATCGGGCCTACAGATTATACTGACAGTATGAATAATATTACAACTATTCCGTGAAATGGTACATATGTGCCCATTAGAGGTGAAGTGAGCCAAGTGGTGTTTTTGAAAAGAAAAAAAACGTTAGATGCGTTGTAATATTCTACACGCCCTAAAGTATCGTAAAAGTGAAGTAACCTCAGTCAATACACATTGCAATAGTGTTATCTCCTTAAAATAAAATTATTCAATCCACCAAAACCCCAAGGAAAAACGTGATTGAATTTAGACGACCAAGAATTTACTTCCGTTTTCTAACAATCTATTAATGCGAAGCAGGATTTTTTTTATTATGCTGCAACGAATCCAAAGTGCAGGAACTGTTTTGACGCCACACCAGATTTAAGAAATCAACTCACCAATATTGTGTCTGATATTAAGAATATTTGCGGTTCAAGGACTCAAAATCATCGGTCATTTAGAGCTTAATCTATTTATTATTAGTCGATAATGTACGTCTTTCCGTCTGTCTGTCTGTCCTTTTCGATGACGTCAAGAAAGACGGTCCCGGAAAAATGATTGTTGGCAAACTTAAACATTATTCCAAAAATTAAATAATTTACAATTTAAATACTGCAGGGCTGTCGATATATGCCCCGAGGTCTATTTCTGCTACTACGAAAAATGATTGTTAGCAAACTTAAACATTATTCCAAAAAATAAATAATTTACAATTTAAATACTGTAGGGCAGGGCTGTCGATATATGCCCTGAGATATGTTTCTTTTACTTTTATAATTTCTGGCTTATTCGATAAATAGGTTTGTAATTTATTTTTCACGCCAGTAAATTTTCTGACTACTTAAAAATGCAACAAAAGTCCCCCCGTTGAGGTCAACGGGCTTACAGCTAGTTTACTCTTATTTGTTAGTGATATGTTATAAAAATAGCTGATAAGTAAATAAAAAACGTTTTAATAACATATAGTTTTACAATTATGAATTACCCAACATAAAAAGAGTGTTCCGTTCAAAAAATCGGATTGATGAAACGTTAAGCCCCGACATGTGTAGAAAAAATTTGGTCCGAAAAATGTACACATCATTATGAACGACAGAGGCAAACCAAATAGTCATTGTTACTCACCAGGCATGAAGTGTAGCAGTATCGCGGTGACGGGATACAAAGAGGGACTGTAAGTGATGTCAGGGCACGCGTAGCCGAGGACAGAGACGACCCTGTCGGCGACCGCTCTGCCCTTCCTTGTCAAGTGGTAGCCAAGGCAGTGTGTGGACTCCACGAAGGGCGGCAACATGATCGGTTTGTCCGGCAACTCTGTTGTGCCGAATACCTGGTAAAATAAAAACACAAGCGTTTAAACATTTATTGCCGGGTTCTTACATAGTACAGTGGTAAACGTCGTCGACTTCCGAGACTGATTTTACAGTTCCCATTTAAAATTCCCGGTTTTAAGGTTCCCGGTCAAATCCCAGTACGAACAGCAGTTTTTTTCAAATGATTTCTCTTTGGAGATATGGATGTTTATGCCTAAAAAATACCTAGCGTAGAGGCGTAGCGCGAAAGATTAGCTTATCACCAATTCTCTCCTAATTCTCTCCTTTCTATCCCGTCAAATTGTAATTACCGGTAAACGGTAAATAATTTTACCCATAACCGGTTTACGGGTTATTTACCAGTAAATGAAAAACTAGATTAGATGATTAAAATATAACTGTATGCAGCTACTTTTACTAAAAACGGTACCCTAGATTGAAACCTAAATAATTTCAAATACGTTTCAGGTGAATAATGTCATATAAATCTATATCATTATTTTTTTATATTTTTGTTATTTACTGCTAACTGAAGCTTTTTCTCCAATGTTAATAGTTAAAATACTTCTATTTCATCTTTATCTCTGTATTTTTGATCAGAAATAATATTATTATCATCCTTCGAAAATTCATACTTAATTAAATCTTTGATTTTCTTCCTGCACTCTTTATTATTTTGTCACATTTTTTACATTCTCCGGATTGGCCACCTTTCACTCGATTAAAATATTGCCATACTGATGTTTTATCCATTACTATACAAAAATATTCAAAAAGTATTTGTTATATAAAATCAATATTTACAAATTTGCTTTTTGCAAATAAACAAGAATGCAATATATGTAAACAAAGAAGAATATGTACCAAAATACGTATTTTTAAAATATACTTCGTTCTGAGTTCTAAAACAAGAATGTAGGATCAGCTGCAGAGTTCGAGCGGTCACTGCGATGGTGATGACAGTTGAAACCAGTATGACCAGTAAAAATCTGTGCTTTAATGTTGCCATAATCGAAAAAACGAATCTTCTAATTTATCATGGATATCTACAATAAACTTTCGTTATAATATGATTGTATTTATCCTTGATTCACGGTAAAATAATTTTCGGTAATTACCGATAATTTTTCCAATTTACCGGTAATTACCGATGGTGCATTTTGATTTACCGGTAAACCGGTATTGCAAACCGTAATCCCGACTCTCTTCGAAATAGGAGGATGAGCAACTGCGTAACAAGCAGTTTTCGTAAAAAAACTTCTGTTGAAATACCTCCATTAGGAGGCCATAAGCTCCACATTGGGAGCGGCCATGGATTTTTAAAAAAACATTTATAAATATGAGATAATTAAGTAAAATATAAATATATTTTATCAAATTAAAAATACTGCTGACATAAATAAATATAAATTATCAACTCATGTCGTCAGTATATCTGTGGAAACAAAAAAATCCTCTATACATGGATCGTTTTGCTCTGAGAGAGAGCCACATATGAGTAGCAAAAATAGTTTCGAGTGAACCCTATTAACGATTCCTTTTTCAAACCTTCTTATTATTCCATACCGAATATAAATATGTATATTCACGACTATTGTATTTTTTATTTAAGGATACTAAAACATTCAAGATTTTAATAAAAGATCTAGGATTGCCATACGTAAATAAAATAAAACCTTTATACAAAAACATAATGTACTTATAATGTGATCAAATACTAAATATATTTTTTCAAAAAAAAATATTCGCTCTCTAACTGAAGATATCTTTCAATTTCCCACTCTTACTCACTGTGCAAGTAGAGCAAAATTTGCGATAATTTGGTGACAACCCAGCGATATATGTTTATTTGATTGTGAATAAAATGACAACGGTTCAACACTTTGAAATTATTATCTAAACATTTCATTAAATCTTCCGACACGTTAAAATATATTTGAATTGATAATATTCATAATTGTATAGAAGGTATCTTAAAAAATATATCATTTTAAAAAAGTATAAATTTCTTGTCATTGTTGAAATAAATAGGTGTTTGTAATTTTACATAAAATATCTAATACACCGTGCCCTAACATTCTTTGTAACTAGTTACAGGTGACGGTTCAAATAAAACTCAATTTCTAATTCGTTTCAAGCCTTGATATTTATTTATTGGTAAAAAAATCGGCAATAACTGATACATTTATCTGTAATGAACTGACAATTTGACCCTTCGTAGAGTAGCAAGTGTCTATTGCTCTGACTTATCGCCATCGTATTGAGGTCACATCGATAGTAAGTAATGATTCTTTATCGGCAGTTATTTTTTTTACAACATTTAATAAACAAGTCGATACGTTGTTTACCCACTTATATAATAAAGACAGGGATATTTAATGTTGGCATACAATGGCTAGAAAAATAACCAATGACAACGGTGCGGGCCGTCGACGGAAAAACAATAACCGTAGTCGTGTCAGTTACAGCGTCACATTTTTCGTATAACAAAGGAAAACGTGAGTAATTCACGTGAAATGTGGATCACAATAAAAGCTGTATGGGAGGCCATAGTGGATGTTTACTCAGGGGAGAAATATTTACACATCGAGAAAAGACAAAACTTTGTAATGACAACATATATTTTCAGTACAGTGTACATGCATAGGTAGACTATTGAAAAATGTTATTAAATTACAAAAACTAATTGTTGCTTCTATAATAATTATCGACAACAAAAATTGGAACCTCGTGCAAACAAAACAAACACAAAGTATCAATGTTAGATTAACGAATATTAATAATAAGGTATAAGTATCGAAGTATTTAGTTTAACAGTTCTGATGATGGTGTCAAGCCGAAATACCTATTAACTAAATCATATAAATCTTGTAAGACTGAATTCTTTGATATTTTTACCGTATAGACATAAAGTTTTACCAAGGGAGTGTCAATTCAACTTATACACGGAGTGCTAAATCATACATCTTGAGGCAACTCGAAATTGTTTCCAAAAATAATGTTTGGGTTCAAAACTAAATGAAGAGCATTGAGCCACGTCTAGAAAAGCGTCAAAAGGGCTCAAATCATGTTTTCTTGAGCGAATACATTCCGCAAAATATAATATCTAAATAAATACATTAAGTTTTGATTCAGTAGATATTCAGTACAACAATCGAAAATGAAGCGCATACACACAAACGGTAAGAAGTAGCGACTCATTGAAACAGCACCTTCAATACAATAGAGATCCAAAGACAACAGAATACAACATGATTTATGATTTATACGTTAGCAATTGTGAAAAAAACAATGGGTTAAAGGGCAGTAGCTATTTAATGACTAACGAATATGCACACAATCGAATAGCAATAATGTATTACGGTAAAATATATTGGTCTTTGGGAAATTGCTGGGCGGGAATTCGGTATGGGAACAAATTAAGTAATCAGAGTTTAAATCAATTTTGTTCAGAATTCAAATAAACTTTTGGTCCGAATAAAATTCAATTTTTGGTCGGAATAAAAATATTATACGGTCAGATTTTTATGACCATTTTGGTTAGATTTTTTTTATTTCATTTAAATTATGACTATTTTATATAAATTCTGACTATTAATTATTTATTCTGCCCTCTGTACATTGGCCGATATATTATGACCATTTAATGTAAATTCTGACAAATGTAATATAAATTCAGACCAATGTGATAAAAATTATGACCGAAACTGCATTAAAATTCAAACCGGTTAAATACGAGCCATTCGGTATTCAGAAGCATGAGTATCAACAGTATCAACATCAAGAAACAGTCGGCAGCAGATGATGAACACTAAAACATGGCTCGCATTCAAAAATATGGTTTAAATATAACTACCGAGAGATGCTATGGGCACGAAACCCATCACATGATACTGGGTACACGTGAAGAGAGTGAACCAGCTAACACGTTGATTATATTTACCATCCACATTATGACAATTTAGTAGTTCACACCAATCCGACGCATTTCGTGCGAACCGGTTGATACCGCCACGCGAGCATCATGAGCTCTCAAGCCACTTAGTGGGCACACGTTTCACTCTCGGAGTGATACTATTGAAGCAACAAGTCGATACCTGCCAAATACTAATTGAAGACAAATGCAAAGCGGTTCAAGGGTGATAATAAAATTCCAGATTAGCTGGCAGTGCAAAATAATGTGTTATTAGATATGGATCGGTCTGTTTTTCATGTGTCGTAAGGTTCATATTTGCGATATGTCGAATATGTTTTTAAGAAATTATGAAGTCACAAGAAAACGTACCCTAAAAAAATGTTAGTTTGTACATATATAGCAAGTGCCATCGACGTGTATATTCCATGTCTTATGTTTAAAAATATATTTGAAAGAAAGGGGAGACATTGAAAACAAAGTTACTTCTTATGAACATCAATTTATCAATAGTGTTTTATTTATAGCTGTATATACAATATATTTTGCAAACATAACGAACCAATATTTTTAAGATTATGGATTGAATTGACATATATTTGGTAGAACTTCATATTATGGTGCGGTAAAAAAACAAAGAATTTAGTTCTACAATTATACCTGACAAAGAAGAGCATTCGTTGTTATTTCGACATTTAGAAAAAATGAATGAAACTAAAATAGCTTTTACGAGCATTGCAACATCTCTGTGAATCTAAGCACATTGCAATCCATTACCCTTATTTAATTGAAATTATATCAATAAATGGTAAGTCAAATTTGAATCGTTCAAATTATGTACATTCTCACTGATTTTGTCACTAACGACCCGGGTTTCGCCTTTCGGCATATTCAGGCGTGCACGGATGAACTTGAACTGACTTTTGTGAGAATGTACATAATTTGAACGATTCAAATTTGATATTGAAATTCCACCAACAACCTTCAGTCGAAATCTTAAATGGTAAATCATTTTAATTGATTGCATTGCAGAATGTGCCCGTTCAGGGTTTTTATTAAATAAATAATGCAAAGACGGTATAGGTTTTAACATTATAATGATTTTTAAGACATTGAATGATTATTTGAAGTTGGCGTTTCATCTGGTGAATATTAAAATTAAACATCCAATTTATTATCGAATCAAAGATATCCGTAAATAAAACAATGTACAGCTGCGCATTTTATCAAGCGAGAGAATAACATAGTAGTTTGTTTACATCACAATTGTCAGAAAGCATCAATCGCTATTAATCAGCAAACGTTTCACAAGTAAACATTTACAAGAAAGTAGCATATTAAATAATGGTCGAACTTCTATAGCCGTTTGTTCGTGTCATGAGTAAAGACGAAAAAGATATTTAATTACTTTTTAAATAATACATACATTGTAATCACAGACGGATAGCCTCGAACGTTTTCGAGTTTTGGAGTCCAAACCAAAGTTGTTATCGTAATTGTATTATCATTATTAAAGAAATTTACACGCTGTGACGAAAATAACTTCCGGCGTAATTGAGGCTAATTATTTATACGCGAAGACGGAACGTTGAATAGTTTTCGTTATAAAGATGAAACTGAAGCAAATTCCCCTTCAATAAATTTAATAGAAACTATAATACGTATATTATCAATGAATGAATTTGAAGACTTCGCCAAATTGAATCAGCAAATAATTTATTTAGCACCTTGAATGTATCTCGTAATTCTTCAGGAAAACAGAAAAGACAACAAAAACTATATGAATACAAAATCCTTTTGGTTTACACTAAAAATGATACAGTGGTGAATATTTTTATTGAACATAAATATGAATGTAATTATAATTAACAACAATAAGGAAATTAATATGAATCTGTTAGTGCTCGAGATAAAAGTGATGCTATTGTCAAGATATTATGCAAATGTCAAGTCAATATTCTCGTGCCTGCGTACTTTACAAACAATAAACACTGAAATGTTTTAATTAAGTGTATGAGAAACATCTATAAATAAACACAACAGCAGATGAGAAGATAATCATTGTGTAAGCCAAGTCATAATAGAACAATGACGGCTTGAAATTAAATAAACGTCAGTATTTAAAGTGAAAACAAACCTGGTTAACCATGTCCCAGTAGAAGCCGTCCAACATAGACTTCCCATGCTGGTGCTGCCTACACAGCGCCGGCCAGAGTTGGGCTCGGACATTGCTGTTGATCGGCCAAGAGTTTTCTCTGATGAGCAACTTTGCGTCTCGCTTGCGGCCTTGCTGCAGCAGGGTCTGCACCTCACCAAAAGTTTTCAGCGGCGGTCGTTTACCTGGAGGGGCGAGATTCAAACAATTAGTCCACTTAGCGGGAGGGGAACCGAGCTCCAGAAGACTGGGATACGGAGCGGAGGAAATGCGCTTTTCCGCATCCGGATCCTCGACGACCGAGTAGCCGCACTCCTCGGACAACGCCGATTGGGTGCTAGCGTTCAAGTTTGTCAACTCGATAAACATTTTGCATTCAAATGAAACACTAACTTTAACACAGCGTACACCTCACGGCCCGGTAAAGCAATCAGAGGGCGGATCGGGGGCCGCTCGCGACACTGACGACGCGACGTCGCAACGGCGATGCGAAATCGGACATCGTCATTCACTTGACCCTTATTTGATTGTAATAATACACACGCGAAGCGATAGGAAACGCGGGATGACCGTTCTCGAAGATATCTCGGCGTGCACTGTCTGCGATGCTACGCGTCGAGCACGACGAGACTGATCAGTCGGGCGACTGACGCCGTTAATAATAATTGTTGTCCGATAACGCACGTAAACATAAACGACGGATCGCTCGGAAAATATCTAAAGTTCAGCAAGTTCACCTATCCCCCGCTCCCCGGATCGCGTTACAAGATAACATCTCGGCGGACGGCCGAAGAGCGTTCGCGGTGGAAACGGATGCACTTCGGCGCGAGACGCCGTCTCGGCTGGCGAGGAAAACTCGACGCGTGGAAAAGCAACTACACGAAATATAACAAAACGCTGCTCGGAGGAGCGGTGTTTTGTTAGATTTGTTTATTATATTATTATTATTAGATTAGAGTTGTGTTACTTTTGTTTATTTAAAGAAATAATACGTTATGAATAACTTACAACTAAAACATTTTAATATTGGAATCATTTCAGAAATAAATCTCTTTTATGAATCCGGTGCGTTACTTATAAAGTACTTTAAGCCAGTCCCGTAGCCAAGTAGTAACGCTCGGTGGCTTTATCAAAATAAATTAAAATTGATAACTTAGTATGTCACTTTTAGGGTGTTCACTGTCAATACTTGGTGGAAAGGCATTATATGAATAAAAACACAATATTCCTTCGTACTTTTTCCACCTTATTGACTATTCTGACCTTTTTAAATAAAGTGGAAATAAAGTACAAAGAAATACATATTATGTTTTTATTAACTTGGTATGTCATTAACTTGGTATGTCGTTAGAAAAAAATTTGAATTATTTTATGAAATTAACGAAAAACGAAAGCAGGAAATCGATGCCTTTAAAAAATGAGATATTTCAATAATTTGAATAATTTAAAATGAAACATTTATTTGTGATTATTTTACATCAAGTAGGAGTAAAAATCTGTCAATTCAGTAAAAAATGATTATACGTCAACACTAAACAAATTCTCTGTAAAAAAAAATATATATATTTTGTCGTTGTTACATTGGTAATTTTGCAGATTTTTAAAAATCCCATTAAGTATAATGTTCAACATCAATCGATAGATACTCGATTACCTGAATAAATTCAACTTTTATTGACGATTTTCGTGCACCTTGCGTTAATTGAAGATTTAGAGATATGGTGTTAACTGCGAAACAACACAGGTTTTAATTGTGCAAACCTTTCATCACATGGATACCAAACATAAATACTTGATACACAGCAGGTAAATTTTGCAATTCTCCAATGTAATATATTATATTTACCCGAGTGTACAAAACAACATGTATAAATACAATAATAGTCTCTCATGTGATCAACGATAATTTCGCCGCCGGAGTAATGTTTTTTTTTTGCTCAAAAGATTCATTTTCATACAATAATGTTAGTGCTGTGGTGCAATATCTGTCTTAAATAGAAAAATATATTTATTTTACATAAACCACTTTAAAACGTCTAAAAATATAGCTCAACATTGTATAGCATCTTAATACTAGATATTTGAGATTTCCTAGTACAACTTATTTAAACAAAAGAGACAAATTAAAATCAAGCAAAATATTTCGAAAGTAAAAAGATGTACATGATTTTTTTCAGTACGAAAATCATTGAATAAAAATTATTTTCAGCATAAAATAATCCATAACGATAACGTATTATTACCGTTTACCAGTTAAGCCACAGGGGATCGATAATATTTTTTATCGGTTTAATGTTGATATTTAATTATGTATAATCCAAAGTTATCGAGTCGTCAATATACGCTAGATATGATAGATCAGTGGTCCGCACCATTTTTAAGCCAGGGAGCACTTTTAAAACGTTAAACTTTGGGAATTGACACTTAATAGAAAAGCATTTAATTCAATAATTTCTTCCTTATTTGCTCGCCATTTTATACAAACAATTTCAATAGTTTTAGTAAAATTTCATCAAAATACGTATTACATTTGAAAACACTACATTTTAAAAAATACAGGATACTTTTGAGTGCCACAAGTGGCACTCAATGTACGCCGTGCACATCACTGTGGTATATGATAGAATGTGTGATAATGCTAATTATAATGATAAAGTAAATTACAATTGAAATGGTGATAAGTGACATGATAACGATAAATATCAAACCCATATAAGAATTAATGAATAGAAAATCTTGCCATTCCTTTCGTGGGATTCAACGAAGAGCGACCTAGAATATTATTGATGTGAAAGCAGTGTTTTTTTTTCCACAGAATATTTTAAAAAAAAACGCATTCACCCGTTCAAACGCGTAGCAAGAAATTGACATAATATATCATCACCAAAATTATTTTCCTATTGCCCAAATAAAATTATTCCAAGAAGGTTTTTCGTAAATTAACGACATTTATTCAACTCCTCGAGATTGTGTTTGGGAAAAAATTCAAGATTTTAAAATTAAAATTTAATTTAATGTCAGAAGCAGCTATAAGAAAACGTAGTTAAAATAATAATAAATGTCATCCTACTTTCCAGAACTCTGAAAAGATCGATTGAAGAGGACATTCACAAGAATGGTCCTCGAAAAAAATGTATGCAATTCATTTTAGACTTCTGAACCAAAATAAATATAGAAACGTACATTTAAAAAATCTAATATGGGTACAGTCATAGCATATAGGGGGCTTTGGTACAGTACATATACTTACTCTCGTTTATCCAAAAAAATGTGGGCACAGATAATCATGTAATTATTTTTGGTCGACTTTTATTTGTCACAATTAAGAGAAGTGAGCACTAAAACAACAAACATATTTTTTTCTTCAAATGTTCAGAATAATACCTAAAGTTATTATAAAAAATACGTATTCAACAAATTGTGTGATTTTTATGTGAGTTTCTTTTCACTTAAACCATTTTCTAATATCAATATAATTCGGGATTCAAGCATGATTATGTTGAAACAATATCTCTATCATTCATAACATAGTTACAGAAACTTCGAATCATTTTATTCAAGTTTCTGTGTTTTCTTGTCGACTTTTAGGTGGGTTTTTGAAACATTATAAATGTTCATATTCTACATAGCAGCTTTTTTGAATGAATCAAATAAATCTCATTCACGCGATCGGGAAAACACCCTAAAAATCCATCCTCATTATTATTGCATAAATTCCGTATTTTTCTTATTTGATCATTAAAAAACTGACTATCATTAACCAAACACAATTTTAATACAATGCTCACATTTGCTGTGTTTATGTGGAAAAATAAATATTGCATACATGAAAGTAACAATAAAGACAATCTATCGTATTGCTTCAAGTTGGAAAACAAGTGTTTAAATCATGTTTGTAGTGTGAGATTTTCCGAGATAGTGTTTTTTCTTTGTGAAACCGAATATATCAAAAACTATTTTTTGTCAATGTTTTGGGATGCGAGGAATTGTTTAACCATAAGCGATAAAACTTTAATTTGGACCAAGATTGTGTTACTTCATGATCGATCAAGTTTCTTACTTAGTTTTTATTTACTATATATTTCTTTATAGTTTAATCAATACTTAGAATTTCAACAAAATACATATTTTTAAATACCTAATCATTACTATTTTTATATCATATCCCGTATTCACAAATAATCCACTAGCAGAATAATCTAGATTCTAGAGAATACCGTTGATAAAAATCAGAATAACAAAACTAAATTGTACCGTGTGTAATATTATTTATCTCGAACATTGAAATAATATTTGTATAATCATGTTACACAACATTATTATTTTTTAGTACTTACATATCGTATTAATAGCCTACATAGAAAACAAATGAACGTTTAAGAATAAATGAAATTCGCCGTGTTTGAGACAAAGATAAGATAAGTGATATATCATGGAGGTTATAGGACAAAAAAAATAAAAGTCTAAGGTCTGACATATACATTGTAGTTACTGATTATGGTAATTAAAATCTGTATGAATAATGAGTTACATAAAATGATTACTCACATAATAATATACACCGTGTTTACCAATCCAATTACAATCATAAAGCCTACGGATGGATTTCTCAGTCGTAATTCGCTGAATGTATATGCAAAATATACTGAAGTGCAAAATTCTTTGTTTCTTTAATTGAAACAAGTAAATTCAAAAAAATCTCTCGTTTGGTAATAAATCGTTTAGTTAGTTTAGTACACGGGTTCCCAACCTGTGGGTCGGCAACTTTTTCGATTTTGGACATTCGAACAATATAGCAATTTCAAATTCTCCGGTGAGCTAAAAAAAAGAGTTTCGGAGACAATCCGGGGAAAAAGTATAGCAAATCGAGGATTTCAAATTCCTCGGCGAGGGGGTCGTTAGTCACATGACTATTATAAAAAGGGGTCGCCACCCGAAAAAGGTTGGGAACCTATGGTTTAGTACCTTTGCAACTATTTGCAACAACAAAAAACATGAACCGCTCTTATTCGGAAAATAGAAAAATTCTTGAAACTCGTAGATTACAATAATGTATATCATGGTTTCTCAACCGGGGGCCACAGAAGAAAAAATGGGGAACCACAACACAGTGTTGGGGGTCCACGGGCAAATCCATAAACTCCCAGGTTTTTAAAATTGGGCAGCGACCAAAAATTGTTTGAACTCCGAGAGAGATGTTAAAAAGAAGGTTCCACATTTTTGGCAATTTCGGGATTACTATTATATTATTTCTATGTAGGACAATAGAATAAATTATTACTTTTTTATTTATTTTTATTTACTCTCATATGTGATGATAGTGATTGTATTTTTTTGTTGTTTGTTTTTTCGGAATTAATATATGATAATTTAAAACCAAAATAAATGCTACTTTTTTGAGAAAATAGCTCCGAGGCTAAAAGGGTTAAGTAGTATTTTGGTCTTCCCACTTCCTTTCTTGATATTGCAAACGGGTTGATTGGAATTTGAAGAGTTGGATGCGCTGTTCGTCCACCAGTCATTAAAGTTAAAGCGATACCGGAAAATGCGACAGCAACTAATTTTCCAACTCTATTTAACAAATATTCTCCATAAAGCCAACAATTAATTAAACAACTAACTCTTACCGGTTCTTCCGGACGCGTCGATTAAAACGTTTCCGCCCTCGTAGGTGAAATGTCATCGTAAAACCTCTTGATAAATTGTTTTTTATATTTAAAAAATAAATCACTTTTGCACCTCTCTAGTTACATTGTTAACTGATGAAAATACTCGCGATGAAAGAAACCAGTCCTGGTCTAAAATACATTATATGAAATTAGTACAAAAGTGCTTTATTTTTTAATATAATAACGGTCAAAGTGTTGACGTTTTTAAATTGGGAAAGAAAGCATTTTGTTTTCACTTTTTGTCTTTTCATCCTTATCTATAATATAATTTACATCAGTTGCTATAACCCTTCGCCACCTTTTTATTAATTTAGTTATTCCTCTTGCTTTTGTGTAAAAAAACTGGCTTTGATGTGAAATAATAAAATCAAGAGATGATTTTACCTGTGCTCCTAAACTATAATTGAAGAAATCATTCCTATGTAAGCAATGAAGTATCATCTTTCCCGTACACGTCAAAAATGCTTTGGTTGCCACATTCGCGGTATTGGTTTTACAGAATTCATGAGTTAAATTAAACAATTACGTAAACACACTTTACCAGCAGACATAAAAAATAAGAGCTCGCTACTTTTTGCTAGGCGTGCCAAAACTAGATAGAAAGTAGGAAAGAATTAATTTTTTAATCATCTTTTTTTAATTATTTATACTTATTTATTTATGTTGACCCCAGTTTGGAGTCGGTATAAAATCATAACTGTTTACTATTTTTTCATTGATACAAATGAAATATATATATACAGAGACGTCAATAATGTGTATCTGTTAATGTTAAGTTATTATACTCAAATGACTGCATAGTTTACCTTCTTTTATTACTACATATCAAATCCAAGGATAACAATCCGGCTTGTCTATACTTAATTGATTGAAAATAATTTTATAATATCAGAACAATGTATGTTTCTATTTTACATGTCCATATATGAAATGATATTTTATCATAATTTATCAACAATGTCAATTCAACAGCTTATCTTGAAAATTCTCCACTAAAGACAGATAATTAAAGTAATTAATTAGATAATGTTTATAATAATAATTCATAATATCAGTAAATATTTAAAAACCTACAATAACAAAATTAGACCAATTTTTTGTTACCTGATACCCAGTTATTTACTCAACCAGGTAGAAACAATAATTATGTGTCTAAAATCTATGCACAGGAGAAAACAATGTTATTATATTTAAAAAAAAAAAAAAAAAACAGGATTTGTAGGATTTTTATGAAGAAATGTGACTCAATTGTGAAAACTAGACTCTCTTTAGTTGACTATTACAATAACCAAACCAGGTTACTGAGAAAAATCTATAATTATAAGAATAATATAGATGGTAATCTCCATTACTTGACAAATAAATTAGATATATCTGTTTCTGAAACCAAATATATATATATATATATATGAGTGTAGTTTAAAAAAATATTTTTAAATTATTAAGGTGAATTATTAAATTCTTGATTTCCTAATATGGGTGATGTTTTTTCCCCCAAAGTTCAAAATTTTAAAATGGGAGGGCCTGAAAAAATCTCATGCCCCTGTCCTCATTGGTTTTTAAACACCCTGCCTATTATTGAGTATGTTTCATAAATTAAACTTTTTATTTTACAGACATTATAATTGATTATGGACCAATAATTCATGATTTTACTTAAACCATGATGTGGCCTTTAAATAGAAAAAGCAGGTATTTTCAGGTATGGAAATAAATAATAACATACACAACTGATTCAAAAATAAACAATACATGAATAAAATAAGATTTTTGGTTGTACACATTTGCATTAGGTAATTGAAGTTATGTTTTTCATCTGTTCTAATTAAGAAGAATGTGCTAGCATACCTGGCGGAGTGTCCGAGAGGATTGTGATCCCGCTGGGATCCACATGGGGCGGGAAAGCCTCATAAAGATCTGCTTCCTCTTCCAGCACCGCAGACAACATGGTGTTGTCTCCCAGTGTTTGGTCGTGACCGTGTGTATCCGCGGGCATTACCCCACACAACAAACAATATCAATTTACACAAACAAGTAAAGCTCACTTTAAGATTATCAACTCACAAGATTATTAATTTACACAAACACAGACACTGACTAGAATCACACACTAATTTGAGCCTTCACCGGATTAATATATTCAATAATATCTTATCAATTGACACACTAGGAAACTGAGCGCACCAGGAGACGAGCAATCAGGCTGTGGAAGAGTGGTGGACTTTGGCTTGCGGGTGAAACCGCTCGCCTGCCTACGGAGACTGAGACATCTTTAATCTCAGAGACCTCCCCATTTTTACTGTAAATCTAAGTCAGATCTTGTTGCACCATTTTTGTTCTGGAAAAGAAAAAATAGCATGAGTATTACCATAGTTGTGCCACTATAAATAATTTAGGAGACTTAAGTAGTGCGATTTCTTAATAGTGATGATTTACAAAAATGTTGGCCAATGCGCCAAATATTAAAAAAGAAGCTTGAGGAAAAAGTCATCTGAAATGCTCTCCAAAGCAATGATACTAAGAAATATTTATGGCCTAATTCTAAGATTATATTTTTTGATTAAATGTAATCATCAATTAAGCCCAAAACTTTTTGATCTTTTGGATGTCTCCTTACTACTGTACTACAGTGTGATTTTGTAATTTTTTTATTGAAAATATAATCAACATGGACTAGTCAGCAACAATCATAAATGATTCTTACCGTGCACTTAAACACCTGAAGATGCCGAAAGGTAAAACCCAGGTCGTTAGTGACAAAATTTGTGTGAATGTACATAATTTGAATGATTCAAATTTAATGATTTAAAGATTACAATACATAAACTATTTTTTTATCAAACGATCATTGCTAGTGGAATGTGATTAAAAAGTAAACTTGAATGGGGATTAATACAAAAAAAAATATTTAGGGAATAATATTTATATTTTACGTTTACACTTATTACACATGTGTGTAAAAGTATGATATAGAATATTAAGCTTGCATGTGTCAGTCAGAAGTCAAAAGAGAGAGTACCATGACTGAAGATTTAATAATTTTGATGATGGGCATGCACCGCAACTTTATTTTAATGCTCATTAGTTGACACAACATGTGTCTCAGCTGATTACTTGGCGGGTTTCAGCACTATCGAAAAATTTCATTCTATTATTAGAGTTTGTAGGTAGTGCTAACTATTTAAAAACTTGTGAATGTCATTTTTGTGATAGCAAAACAATATTACACAGGGCGATTGAAGTTGCCCAACCCATAGAATATTAATTCAGATGTAGGTTTATAATTTAAAGGAATATTTAAAGCTTCAAATAAGAAACATAAATAATATATTTCATAGTGACAGTTGTATAGCAGGCGATATATATTTTACAAATTTGTATGATTTACTAATATATTTTAATAATCTAGTTGGTTTACTTACCCTGTGATTTTGGCAAAAAGTCCAAACGTCGCGGTAATCGTATATTATTACACTAACACGGTATAAATTTGTTGTAAGTTGTACAACAAACACGACACTTGTGGTAGGGAAACTTCAAACTTTTTTTTCGTATAAATATGATTAAGAAATTGTGTGGCCCGGAATTCTGTTTACACATATCTCAGGTAAAGCTCTAAAGCCGAAGTCATACACATATCGAAGGTTCTCAGGCCGACAAATCTAAACAACTGAAACTGGTGTGATGAACCAACACGGAGTGAAATAATCGCAATGAAAATAAAAAAAAACAGTTCTCACTCTTGTCAATAGATACCGCTTAAACCTCGTCGACAATATAGTTTTTTATTATCAATGGCTGTAGGATTTAGATGTATCTAGAAGTACATATTGCACAATCTTGTATTAAATTTTGAAATATATTGTGGAAATATGCTTTTGAAAAAATAAATATTCTTTTCGTGAGTGCTTTTTGAATAAACTAATTTCAGTTTAAATTTTGAGGCAAATATAATGGTATCGATGGAATGATACGCAACTATCCCTTACAATAATATCAAAATTATTGTCTGTCACTTAGTCACGGATTAGCAGTTTTTTGTTGTCTATTGCAATGTTTTGTTCTCTGTCAAACGCGTCAAACGATCTGTTACCATAATACTCCTTTTTTTATACGTTAATATTTTTCAATATTTTACTCTCGTAGATCATACAGGAACATTAATAAATACCTGTGTAATTCTACATGAAGAGTAGAATACAGTGCTTAAAATGTAATCGACAATAAATTTCTGCTTCAATATTAGCCGAGTATTCTGTCTAATTAATTGTCAATCATGGAATCATTGTCAAATGAAAGTGCAGAAGCAAAACTGGGCGCTGAAAAGAAGAAAGACTCTGATAATGAACAAAATCACATTACTGGCGATATTATAGGGAATACTGCGTACAGTGAACGCTACGTTCTAAACATTCTTATGAAACTCTTGAAGGTTGACGAAATAGATGATTTGGACGAATTCATTGAAAAAGACCTGTGTACCGTTTGGAATATGACCACAGAAAAGGATATAGCAGTTTTCTTGTTGGGACACAATGTAATCGAAATTATTTTTGGAATCCTATTGAAAAATGAAAACGTCAGATTGACAGAAGTTATTATTGGAATATCAGCAAATATGTGTTGTTATGAAAACGTAATTCGTGAATTTAGTAAAAACGATGATATCAACAATACAATATTATCTTATCTGAATTCCGACGACTCCTTGATTGTAATTCAAGTTTTAAGATTCATCTTTTCAAACGTGTATTACGATACAAACATTGACCAATGGCTGCAGTATTTTTTGGATAATAAAATAAGCCCTGCTATAACTTTTATCTTATCTAATTCTGTGAATGAAGAAGTTTTAATCAACTGTTTCGAAACTATCAATTGCATATGTTTAGCATATAATGAAAAATGTAATAAAGATAACTTTATATCTCTCTTTGTTCAAAACGAATTTATTCAAAGTACCTTGGTCGGTTTTGAAGAATTAATGAAGTGTTTCGTTATGCCAACATCCGATGAAAGTACCATAGAAAGGTGCGATGTTGTATTTTTAGCAATGCATTCTATTTTAGTTGGATTTAAAGATCACTCGTATGAAATCTATTCCTCTGAATTGAAACAACTTTTAATAATTATGAAAAACATTATCAATAAGAATTTTGACAATTTGAACACATTAATAGATATTATGGAATACACAACTTCTATCATTTCTGGTTTAAAATGTCCCACAACAGATGAGTCTACTGACATATTAAAATCTGTAATAAGAATATGGAAAGTGATAACTCCAATCAACGATCTTCCTCGTACTAAAAATTATGATTCAGCTGACATTATTGAGTTAACCGAAGTTCTTCCACAATATTTTGTTAGAATGATTAATGCCTTACACAAGGATACAACTAAATCTATGTTGAACAGCATGAACTCTAATCATTTAACACATTTGTGTGAAACAATTGAAAATTTAATTCAATCTGAAAAAATGGACAAATATTTTGATAAAATATCTGAAATTGTTAAGGAATTGTGTTTAAATAAATTACAAGTTTGATATGAGTTTTGCTGTAAATTGACTTTTTTTAAAATGTTATTTTGTGTTTTTGTACTTTTCTAAAAACTAAAATGCAACAATATTTTTTAATCTTTAAACCAGCGGTCACCAAACTACGGCCTGCAGGCTGGACCGGGACCTCCACAGATTTCAATCCGCCCCCTGATTTTATTGTATAAATATTTTACATGTACTACTATTTTTTGAAAATTCTAATAGGATTCCATCAAGAAAAAAAAATTCCAGCCCCTCAACGTTTTTAAAAAAATAATTGGTCCATTTCTTGAAAAGTTTAGTGACCCCTGATGTAAACCATAGATTCTATGCATTATAATACATATTGGTTAGTCAATAAATAGAATCGTATATACAGTTGAACCCCGGTCTACCATTCTCACATTATTTGTTTTCCCACATGAATCGTTTATTTTTCATAGTCCTGGCCAATACCTGAACAATATTAATTAATAATTCCGTATTAATTGTTCCTCGATTGACTGTTTTCGTTGAATATTTTACATTTCGCTCATAAATAGTCTTTGCCTTGCAATTTTGCATTTTTTCTAACTCAAAACTAAAATGTCTAAATGAAGAAAACTAGAACTCTGAGAAACTGAAAAAAATTCAAGACACTGAAAAAAATCCAGTAGAAAAACGAGTCTACTTTATAAAAAGAGTTAACTTAGAAAAGTGTGCTTGTTGGAAGAATGTCTGTTAAAATTTAAGTTCAAATCAGAAACTTAGTATGTAGTAAGAAATTTAACATATTTTCTATATTATTTGAAGATTTTCCACATTATCAGTTTTCTGCATTATTTGTTTCATTATTACGGTTTCTTGAAAAACTTAGAATTGGAGTTTCACTGTACCAGCATTGTAATAATCCTGTAAGTTTTTCGTAATTTGATTCAATTGTTTTGCTAGTAAAAGATATTGTAGGAATGAAATTCACCCAAATGAATTAGTAGCAGTTACTGATTTTCCCATTAGCACATAAAAGTATGTCTGTCTGTCTATCACAAGAACTCCCAAACAGTTAATACTGAAAAAATTCTTTCATTCTAGTCATTCTTTCTTTATATTCTGTTATAACTTTGCTATTTTCAACATTAACTGATAACTTTCCAATACATCTCTATGCAGTAGCGGATTACCCCATAAGCAAATGTGCGCACTTGGGGCCTCAAAAATAGCCTATATAATAAAACCAATATACTTTTTCTTCAAATTTTATTATTTTACTTGCATCTTTGTGACATTTTTATGTTATCCGAATAAACAGGGCCTCCAAATTTTATTCCGCCTGGGGCTTCCAAGCGCTTTATTCGCCACTGTCCCTATTCTTTTCCGGGACATTACCAAGACCAGTCGGCGTGAACTAATGTTACAACTCTATCAGTTTTTGAGTCACTAAGCAACCAAAAATATTATAATTTAAAAGGTTGTAACTTTTCATGATACAATTGTTAGATTTTTAAAAAATTTAGAGCGGAAAATTATCCATTATTTTTGAATTTCTTATTCACAAACAATATCTTACAGTCGTGCATCTGGAAAACGAGCATTGTATTTATTTTAGCAAAGATGATTTTCAAGATCGTATGGCTGATACACCAAACATGACATTGACAAAATCCTTGAGCTCATAACTTTTCTAAAACATTATTATATCGACTGTGGAAAGGAAAAAGGACGTAACCCACACATATCGAATTTTACAGGAGGTGCAAAAAACGTGTTTGATGATTTTGGGCCATATGCAAATTATGAATTATACACAACCTTAAAGTGCACGGAGACTTCTAAATTGGTATTTAATTGACATAATCTAATATTAATTAAAGAAATTGTCTAGGAAAAACCTTTATTTCAGTCTTTTTTCTTGGTTTTAATTTTTTACAAGGTCACCTTTTTCAAACTTAAAAGCTAAATTTAGATATTAATTCGGCATTTGCAGCTTGCATCCTTTTGATGGAACGTGTATCAAGTTTGATACATTATGATTATCGAAAAAATTATTAAAACTGTGGGTTACGTCTTTTTTCCTTTCCACAGTCTATATAGTGATGTTCCAAGATTTTACACATAAAGTTTAAGGTCCAATGAGCTTCAAAATTTTCCAAACCATCGATAGAATTAATTGTGACGTGACATTAGGACTACTCGAGAATGAAAATTGATGGAACGAAATATTAAATGAAACTGCACATTTGCGTTCACCATTGAAAAGTTATTGCAGTAATCCTCTGATCATGTTCACCTTCAAATGCAAAATCACTTAAGGAAAACAATAAGGACTGCATGTTTAAAAATATTTCAAAGATCTTGCGTTCAGAAAATCTTCAATCGGTAACTTTTTTTATTCGATAAACTTTTTAATTATATCATACAGAAAATGATACACTTAGGGGTACATTTATATCTGAACACAAACAATAAAGAGTATTAGAATAATATGTTAACAATAAACTCAACAATATTAAGCATCTTACCTAATAGGGGTAATAGAATTAATCTCAATAAGTTTTAGATTAAATGTTTGGTGACCGCTTTTCTAATAGGTGAAGAATTTGCAGTCAATTTTTATTTATTTCCTAAACAATACATGGATTGCAGTATGTCTTTGAACCTCTAAATCTAAAAGAATAAAACCCAACATAACAGGAAGATTCTGTCGAACGGGTTCGGTAGGCTTTGTTTATGGTATGAAGAAAAAGTATTTGACATCTTCAGTTGTTGGGTACAATTATATGCCCAACAGCAAGCAGTTTTATAACGATACTGAAGAATATGCACATGTAATAAAGTGCTACCTTTTCAAAGCTTATCTTACAACAAGCTATGATACTATTAATGTGTTTCAAGAAAGATATTTTGTCTTCTAATATTACCCCAGGGACTAAAAATACTGTTTATATAGCCAACTATTGAACTAACAGGTTAAATAAAAAATGGACTTGAATCTACATTATGCAAAGCCTGGTAATACACAGCTAGTGTCCTAAATTACTAATATTTTTCAATATTTACTTTTATTCTACATGGAATTTCACAAGACTTATGCTATCCATAAAACAAGCCTTTAATAAAACTTTGCATCTAGGGCATATATGGGCAACCACCGGCCCGCCGAGCCATTTTGTCTGGCCCTTATTCATCTCAGCGAAGTAATAGAGAAAGAAATTAATAGTTCCAGGAAGCCAATATTGCAAGTTTCGTAATTCAAGTTCAAGGCCAATCTTCACACTAAATTTTGTAATCAGTATATAATGTCGTTTATTATTTAAATAAAAAAAATATATATAAGAAGTAGCAACGTATTTTATTTAATTTAATATTATTTAATTATGTTTAATAATTTGGTCCGGTCCTTGATTCCGAGACAGAATGATAATTTGGCCCCAGACCTAGGAAAGGTTGCCCATGCCTGATCTAGGGTCTGCCAAGTGCTTCATCCACCACTAATTAGTGGACATCGAAACAATTTCTTTTTTTTTTAGTTAAAATATCCAAAAACTGCCAAACTATTACTATTTGTTTCGATATCTGTTTATCTAAAAATATATCTTTTATCCAAATCTATCTCTTTCATTTAATGAATATATCAGTTTGTGAATCAATGATAGCCACTTCCTTAAAACATCTTACACCAACAAACCTAAACAGTTATTTATAGTATGACAAATTATTTATTTCAATCATCATCATCTTAACCTTTTGGGGACCCAACGCATTTTCCTGCAGCTGGGGATGAATGATATGAATCATGGAAATAGTGATAAATTATCAATTTGTATATATTAATAAAAACAATATTCCTTTGTACTTCATTCCACTTTATTAATTACGTCAGGACCGGTTTCGCTCATTGCGAGCATTATCAACTGATCAGTTGATAAAGCAGTTGCAGCAGCAGTAACATATCAGTTGATAATTCTCGCAATGAGCGAAACCGGTCCTGACGTAATTAATAAAGTGGAATGAAGTACAAAGAAATATTGTTTTTATTAATATAATGCCTTTCCATCAAGTATTGACAGTGAACACCCTAAAAGTAATTTGTATATATATAAATTATATGTGTGCACCAGTGACTGTTGGTAATATTTCAACCAGGGGATGGTATCCAAAAAACTGACCGATTCATTTTTTAAATTTCGATTTTATTTCTCGCTGGTTTGTGCGAAATTCATCAATAAACGTATCATTTTTGTAATCTTTGAAACTTACCATTATTTCTTTATCAATTGATATTAAAGTGAGAATTGACAGTGAATCTTCAATTTGCTACTTCCGGATTAAAGATTCCAAAATTTAAAAAGTCCATATCTCAAAATCTATTAGTTGTATTTCAAAAATTTCAAATAACTGAATTTTGCATGTCATTTTTCCATCTTCCACGAATGCAGCGTTTTTTCTTTTTCTATGAATTTTTCAGTCTTAACTTTGTTTAATAATCAGTCAAAATAGAATTTTTTGCCAACTACAAATATCACATTTTTTTAATATAATTTAAGTAGAACGGTTTGTTAAATGTTATTTATATCAACGGTCATGGTAAATAATTATTAAAAATGAAAACTCTTATGAAGTATAGAAGTTAAACTTCTGTCAACGCGAGCGAAGCGTGCTACAGTGTGCATGCGCAAACAAAGCTAGATCTGACATTGAATCCGCGACTCGTGTGCAGTCTGAATTTGTCAGTCAGTTCATATTCGGCTGTTGCCGCTGGGCGAACATTTAAAATATCGTATAAATATTATAATCACGTAACAATAAGAAGCTACATGAAATTTAAATTCGACACAATATAAAAATACTATATATTTTTTAAAAATTAGTGGGTGCGCAGCACCTACGGACTGACCACCACTGGCAAATACGTATATCCTAAACTCTTCCAAGAGATGCTCCATTGTTAACACATAAAAAAAAATGGGTAAATGGCGCCATTACCTCAGAGGCATTATTTTAAGATATCAATAATATTTCAATCATTTATACTGCTTTTCTATAATTTTACTTTGGAGTTTTTATTATTTAACCAGTGTTTAACATTTCGAAGTAGGTAAAAAGAAGTTCATTTATATATCGTAGATATACACAAAGCATAACACATATATTTTATATTATAAATACCAATTGAGAAAGTAGTAAACAAAATATACATAAGAAAAAGCATGACATAGATCAGGGTTTGCCAAATTCGGCCCGCGGGTCAATCAATATTGATTTTTACATGATACAATTAAAAGTAAGTCAAATTATGCACTGTAACTTAGCGGCCACATTAAGTTGTGAATAATGATATAAGAATAATAATTTTAATGATAGGAAGCACTAATTTTAAACTCCAGTATGATGAAATATTATCTCAGAAAAAAAAAATACATTCGACGCAAAGTCGTTGTATAGGAACCCCGCATGACTATATGGTCATGCTCATCCTTTTACTACCGCGTAATATTGTGTACAGACAGTAATAAGGACAAAGGTGACCGTATGGGGACTCAAACATTCGGGGTTGAAATATAGCTAAACGTGAAATTTTTAAAAATATTTACAATTTGACCTCTTTAGATCAACATATTTTCAATACAAATATACTAACAAAAGAATTGTAAATAATTTGATGTTTTGGTAAAAAAATAACTAATAGTTTCAAAAATTCCATTAAAAAAACGGAAATTCAAAAAATCGCATGTGCTTTTGGTGGCCATTTCTGTCACTACCTAATAAAAGTAGGTATGTTGAACCTATTTTTTAAATATAATTACTCATGTACATTAATATCTTCCAGTTTGATACCTGGCCTGCCGCGAGCCTAAAATTTTTACAATAAGTTTGCCAAACCCTGACATAGATCATAAAATACCACTATTAATTTGCGCGCTGTGCAATACATCCAGCATAATGAGTTAATACAATAAGGCAACAATTATTTTTGTAATCATTTAAATACATTGGATATTATTTTGTACTAGATGTTAATAATCACCATAAATCAGTGGCATAAATAATTATTTCTAATCACATAAGAATAATTATGAACTAATAAACTAAATGCAAATACTTCTTTCAAACTTTGACTCAAAGATAACTCAAAAAAATTACATTTGTTACTCAAAATCAAGAGTAAATGTTCAAGAGAAATATTTTTTAAACAAGTCATTGAATGATTAGAGTAGTGCTTCATTGCAAAAAATCAAATAATTATTTTCTCTTATCCAATATTGTGTATATAGTGTATTTGTGAAATGAAAAGAACAACCAATTGTAATTTCTTTGTATACCCATTATTTGTAAGTATATATATTTAAATAGTAATGTGTTGCAGAAATCTGGGCGGAAAAATTGGTGTGCCAGGGGGAGAAATTGTTGTAGGTACTGCATTAGAGTATAAAATCTTTTTTAACACATTCTATCATTGACAGGGTACTAATAAATAAAAAAGAATAAATGTGGAAAAAAAATTTACACACAACTATTAAATATGTATTGCTTATATTTCAGTTATAACCAGGTCTGTGGAACCATGGAAAAAAGAACCACAACTTTCGACTCCAACGTATATAAATTGTCGAACTCTGATAAAATTTTATATGAAGTTTTCTTATATCTACTAAAATGCATAAATTTAGTATTTTAATTTAATTTAAAATTTGAAGTAGCTTGTTTTTCCACTTAACTATACCCGGTTAAAATTATAAATTGATTCCGTATCACAAGGAAACATTTAGTAATATTGCTTGCAAACATCAAAAAAATTCTTGGAATGTTAAAAGATAACTTGATAAGGCAAAGTCCATAATCGGTATCTGTTGACTGCTGTCACATTTCTAACCACTAATAGTAAGCGAATCGATTATATTCATTAAATATTTTCAGCTATGTCATTGAAAGGATCACATTCATTTAAGTTACTTCGTCGTCTTCTATTATTGCTCCATTTAGCAGAACCACACAAATGCTCTACATACTGTGCATTGTCGAGAGTAACTTGATCAACCAAGTTGCAGCGGTGGTTTACGGCTTGATGTTCAAAATCATTTGCTTTGATTTTAGTAAGGTTGGCAACAATCTGAGATAATTTATGTTCCCAATCTCATTTTCTCTATTATTAACAACGATGTGCCAGAGTTGAACTATTCCCAACAAAGTTCGTCATTGTTTCATGTCACTGTTATTTTTTCCTTCAGACAAACAGAAATAATCACATTCTACGACCATTCCTTTGCTGCCAATCATGATCTTTATCTGCTCCATTCGTCATGTTTGGACATCTTTCAGACCACACATCAATTCTTCAGTAAGGAATTTCAAGTAATTTATTCATGAAACCAGCAATATACAATATGCACTACTGTGTCAAGTGAAAGTCTAGAATTCTCTAGTCACATAGATTGGTGTATTCCTATTGCATTTTTCAATTTTTTTTTCCGAGAGGGTTTTCTACTAAATGATTATTTCTAGGCTAGCTAAAAATATGACAGCCTTATCAACAAGAACCTCAAAGTATGATAAAAAAAGCCTCTATACAAGTTTGAAGTTGGTCGCCTTAGCCTACTGAGCTATCATTCTAATCAATGGGTCAATTTTTCAATACCTGTATTGCTATTATTTTTTATTTTTTTTATTTTTTATAATTTAAAAAAATATTTGACATTACAGCTTACGCCAATGCGTCAAATATTTTTAAAGTTTTAAAGTTGAAAGATCATACGAGATATACTCGATGAGAATTTTTGTAAGTCACATGAGATTAACTCAAGGAGAATTGACGTCACAAACACCCATGTCTTAGATCTCAATTGAAAAATTGAAAAAATCCAATTTGACAATGTGACCTTACCGGGAATCGAACCCGGACCCCCCTGATCGGTAGAGCAAGCTCTAACCAACTAGACCACAGCAGGCATACATACCACATATTTTGAACAGTCTAAAATACTCAACACTATCACGTTTTAAATGTGCAGACGACCCCAACACAATCAAGTAACGAGTATTACAGACAGTCAAAAATAAGTGAACAGCACCGCTGAATTGACAATTCCACGTGCAATTTTCTAAAAATTACTAAAGAAATTTGAAATTACAGCTTATAGTTTCTAACACGCCACATATTTTAAAATACACAAGGTAAACTCGATGAGAATTTTTCAGATCAACTCGTGGAGAAACGACCCACAAACACATGCTCACAAATTTGATATTGATCCTTGCTGAGACTTCCAACCGGAACCATCTGATCACAGGGCGGACTTTCTTACAATCATTAAATTTTCAATCCTTACCCACTCCTCAGATAGTTTGAGAAATTAATTTAAAACCAATTATTGTTATACAATATCTGTTGAGATGTTCTGTGAAGAATCCCCATAGTCAATATTAAAAACTAACACTATTTAAAGATTATAAAAATATTTTGGAACTAAGCAAAATGACAATCAATGGGTATTTAAATAATGATACATGTACTGTGTAGTAAATATGTGGCAAAATATTTTTTTTTAAATAGTGCGGAGATGTGGATTAAATTATTTTGGGTATATTAAATAATATATTTATGAAATATTTTAATCTGTATGAAATACATGTCTGATCATAATTTTACAATTTCATTCCACCTAAGACTAAAGGGTAAAAAAATCTAAATTATTGACTTGCTGTACTTCCGTCACTATGGTTTACAATTCTCTAAAGCGTTTCAACATATCTCTCATCTCAGTGATGGATAATCCAATTTGCGTTAAATAAAAAAATAGCCATGTTTTAACAAAATGACACTTTAAAATATTAATAGCTTACATAGTTTATAGCAGCGGTCGGCAAACTTTAGTACCTTACGGACCACTATATTCATCATTTTTAATCCTGCGGACCACCTTTAAGATTTTTTAATAGTTTTAATTCATTCACCGTTTTATAAATCAAGAAATAATTCATTAAGAACGTTCCAAACATTAATGAAAAAGGAATCGTTACGCCAGTTGTTTATTAGTGTAAGTAATATTTTTTTTTTTGTTCTTTGCTGTGGATTAAAAAATGTAAAAAATCTACATTTATCTGTGGACCACCGAAATTCCTTCGCGGGTCACTAGTGGTCCACAGACCACCACTCTTTTGATCGCTGGTTTATAGCATAAAATTAAAATTGATAACGATGATTCCGTATAGTTAACATTGGTTAAGGACAAATATTGAATAACTGTAGCACATACTATCACCAATACAGTTGAAATAGGAGACGAGGATGCATAAATGAATGAGATTGCCCACCTATTTATAATTAAATATATCAGAAAACAAAGCACAAAGATTTAAGCTGTGTGTGAAATTATTGATAATTAATATTAACCAAAAAACAATGATTCTGTAACATCAATCAAAAGTATTTGAAATTGATATAAGAAGATCAAAACATAAATTTATGAGACTATTAATTTCTCAATACTTTCGATGGATTCTGCAGTAACTTTGTAGAAGTTCATTTTAATATAAAATTAAAAATAACTTAGATTATTCCACGTATTACGCTACTAACTGTGACACGTGTTTCGCCTCTATTAGAGGTATCCTCAGACAATCTTACTTTCACAATGCTTGTTTAAATATGAATGATTTTGTACAAAATGTGTAACTAATATGATGTAAATGTCATTTGTAGAATCATTATTGTCTGTTTGTTTTTCTATCCTTCTCTCCTTGCTTCCCGTTATTATTTTTATAATATATCATGTTTGAATATTAAAATTAAAATCATTCGTACTTGAATTGTGAAAGTAAGATTGTCTAAGGATACCTCTGAAAGAGTCGAAACGCGTGTCAAAGTTAGTAGCACAGTACGTGGAATAATCTAAGTTATTTTTAATTTTATATTATTAATTTCTCCATACGAATAGTGATTTGTTTTACACAATTATTGTAACGTTTTAAGTTCACAGGCATATTATCTACGGCACTCCACATTCTGCTAATTCAGTCAATAAGCACGGTCAGATTCGCCTCAACTTCCTGAAAAAATATATAATTTAAGTGTAAGTTTTAAGTGTACTCAATAACATGAATCTTTATATTTGATCATAAAAGTATGCCAATCCAGCTTACTTGTTCAAGGCTTTTTCTCTATAATCTCTTTGTTCACCTCGACGGGGTCTTCGGTTCATATTTGCAGCTGTGGAATTGTTTTCACTTGTTCTTGAAGACTCCCTAAAAATAATCATTATATAATAGAATGAACAAGAAATAACAAAAAAGTCCTTCAAAGTGATCACAGATATAGCACACTTGATAGAAGTCATATTTTACTTTACATAATTTACTTGGTAGGTGACAGAGCAGGTGATACTGAAATATGCTTTTTAATACAGTAAAACAGTGATAATTATCAAATAAGTCAATGAATGAAATTTACTAAGTCACGCAAAAATGTCCAGTTGGACAAAACCCATATCCCAGTTATCAAATAATAAAATGTGGAAGTCAACAATAGATATGTACCGTGGACTTAAAATCTGATGCAATGTATATTTGTAATTTAGTATCTTGCAGTTTTGTCCGATATTATATTGTTAATATAATATAACAAACATAATCATCGAAATACAAGTTGATTCTTATAATACATATCGACTGTGGAAAGGAAAAAGGACGTTACCCAGTTTTTTCAAAACATTTTTTTTTCGATAATCACAATGTATTTTGATACGCGTTCTATCAAAAGGATGCAATGAGCAAATGCCGAATTAGTGTCTAAATTTGGCTTTCATGTTTGAAAAAGATGACCTTGTAAAAAATTAAAACCAAGAAAAAAGACTGAAATAAAAGTTTTTCCTAGACAATTTCTTTAGTAAACATTAGATTATGTCAATTAAACACCAGTTGAGAAGCCTCCGTGCTATTCAAGGTTGTGTATAATTCATAATTTGCATATGGCCCAAAATCATCAAAACACGTTTTTTGTGCCTCCTGTAAAATGTATGGGTTACGTCCTTTTTCCTTTCCACAGTCGATATACATAGTATATATATATATATATCAATAACAGTCATTTTTCAGTTAAAATATAAGGGGAGAGTCAATCTTAACCAAATTAGTTCTGTAAAGGCACTGTAAAATGAAAATATAACTTACGATACATTTGAGCTAGATCTAGTAGAAACTAAATCATTCGACACATTGTGAATAGTGTCTCTTGAAATAGTTGTTTCAATTACCACAGGAACTATATTACTTTTAGACTCCTTCTTCTTCCTTCCTCTTGGTTGTTTTTTTTTAATTACTTCAGTGTTCTCTGGATGAACAGACTCCTCCATTTTTGTAACAACAACTTTTACATTCAAGTGATCCATGCACTGCAGACTGAAATTATTTAAAAGTAAGTAACGAAATTGACAAGGATGAAGTAAGTTTACGATGAGATTTTTGGATATCAATTCTTTTTCTAAAATAACGCAGTACCAGCAAGGCAATTATTACAATTTTTACACGACTACGCACATTTCTTTTATTTGTTTCCATCTATTAATTGTGTATCGATATTCTGTTTATTTTTTTTAAATGAACAATAGCGTATTTTTAAGTTTTATATTCTAGTCACTTTTGTCAACATTTCCTATCCAAAAAAAAATATATATACAAAATTTACCTCAAATCTGCAACATTATCAGCCGGTTGGTTTTGTTCCAATGTTTTTTCAACAGTGAGTGGGATCGAACAGTCTTTCATTAAGTCTTGTCTATTTTCGTTTGCATAAGGAGTAGATTGAGACTGAGGTACAGACGGTACACTTTTGTCCAATTGTTCAACAACCAAGTCTTTTACGTTGGTTGTTGAATCGGGTACTTGATTGCTCTCTTCAAATAGTTCTATGTCAGACATTGAATTGTCAAGATGCACCTTAGCTTTCTGTAAGGAAATTATACATCCCAGGATGAGAAGTTATATATTATATTTTAAAATTTCGGTAATTTGAGTTAGTTTGAATTTTTTATCCATGAAAATAAACAACACATTTATTGACAAGGTCAGTGAAGTTGCTATAAATGATTTTTCCATTATATCGGTGTTTTAGTCCAAAAAATATTTGATACATTATTTCTAAGTCTTAAAATAAAATTTATTTTGTGTGATAGAAAGACAGTGGGTGGAGCATTTGTAGTAATTTTCTCAAATTATGTAAATGTTATTCGAACACAGGCGTACAAGTCAAACTTTATGGCCAGTTTCTACATATTTTATAACCAATTCACTCTAGTACCGTAACAGTCTTGATTATTTCACTTAATGTTTATCAACATGCATTTTTACCCTCACAGATAAGCAATATCTGGTCAAAAAATTATCATGAACATAGAGTAATTACTGTTAATTAAAATAAAAAAAATAATATTATTATCATAGTTCAAAAGAATAAAAATTGTGCATTGTATGTACAAGTTGGTTTCCCACCACCAACCGTTGTGTATATGCAACCAATGTTTCATGGCAGCCTTCCACAACGCTATCTACAGAAAAAATGGAGTCTAACCCTCACATTCATGGCTCGAGTAGAGCTGCACGGAACTGATTTTGAACCATGCACTAGTGTGCTTGAAAAAAAAGAAAATTTTAATAATAATAAAAGTGTGACTAGCTCAGCCACTTAAATCAAAATGACACTAAGTATTCTGTGTATAATCTGTATACTTAGAGTTTGTTGTCATAGATGATTTTATTGACTTCAGTGAGGAATCAAGCTTATCACGATTCTCAAATAAATTAGCAAATTTTTCAAATGCCGCAAAGTTAGCTTTGGTTGCAATCAAGTCAGCGTAGCTTATTGGGCCTGTGTGAGAACGGACCACAGCAAACAGTTCTGCTCGTTCGGATTACATCTCAGGACAGTCCCACAGAACATGATTAACGTCGTGTTCGGCATACCCACAAGAGCAGTCCGACCTTGCCCAGCGCAAATAGTTTTGCGTTGAACTTGTCATGGTCGATTAGAAACTGACAACTACAGTGCGACGGTGTTAGCGATTTTATTGCTAGCCTCCAGGACACATCTGGAAAGAACTGATGTTTGACGTCCCATAGAAGATGCAGCCCATTTGGTCTGCCATATTACGACGACATCTGTCAGCACTAGCTTTCCAACAAATGAGCGTATACAGAAAGAAAACAGTCCACTGTTGGGAAAAACGAGTTATTGCTAGTAACACAATTTACCATATTGGTTATACCTTCTACATAAATCAGCCAGGCAGATTTCATACCAAAATTTCAGTTTGCCAAATAAGCAACCTATCTTTGATATGCAATAAACATGACTCCACTTTAAAATCATGTTGGATTTAGGATGTAGTAAGGATGCACATATGGGGAATAGTCATTTGGGATGGTCCTTTACAATTTTTTATGCTACAGATACACTTAACACTTTAAATTATTTACAAAATTTATAGTGCAAAATTACTTTAACCTTTAAAGATACATAATTTTTTGATAAACTTTATTTATAAATAAATAAAAATCAGCCACCGGTAGGTTAAGCTCCTAGTTCATAGATAAGAAATAGAAGTAATTTGAAAACAAAATTAGATAAAATTTTGGGGTTTGCAGATTCAAGGACCGCCCCGGGCGGCAGGACTCCTTCCTATACCACTGCATCGATAACATGATGATATATCGATGGAATATGATTCTTCTTCATCTGACGGCAACCAACGAAAAGCCAGAGACATAACCTAGCGCTAAGCGTTGTCGGGAAGAAATGAGGATTTGGAAACATTTTACTTTCACTCCAACGCTTCATAAATTCGTTAAGCTTTGAATCCGGAATCAAAAATAAATTAAAGTAGAAGGAGAACACCGAGCTGGAATTTTTTCAGCTATTTTTTACAAAAGAAATTTGAGACACGATAGTTATCAAAACAAAAATTTATGCCACAGCTGTTTCCCAAAAGTCGTCCAGAATGTCCAAAATGAAGAAGTGGGCTAACACGACAGTGCAAGAAATGCATGTTTTACTGTTCACCATTATTTTGATGAGATTGCTTGAGAAAAGCTAAATAAAAAATACTGGATTGTATAAAAAGGCTAAACTTTATATTAGCATATCAAAAACTTCAGATTACGAACCGGCCCTGGAATTTATATAATGTAGTTTATGTTTATTTTTATATTTTCATTTTTTAAGAAGTATTTGTAATTATTATTTAAAAAATATTTTTAATTATTATTTAAACGTATTTGTGAATATGTAAGGTTTGTGACCCCTGGATTCAGCAAACAGTTTTTCATCGATAACATCTATAAATATCAACTTTTTTTTTTTAATATTTTTACATCATTCCAGCAGTCATAACACATATATGGGAAAAAAGTCACACAATTGTCATTTTAAAAGAACTCACTCCTCACAGCAAGTTCAGTACAGATTTACTCACTCCTCCAAAGGTTAAGTATCTGTTAGTGGACTGTGTACTGTTTGCTTACTGCATAACTACGCTTCACTATCCTTTATTCTTATATTTCTTGCATAACACTGCCATATGAATTACTAAAAATGGTATTAAATTAGTTTACAGAAAATTAAGTTTAAAAAGAAATACCCTTCGCAATGCTACGAAATCACTTTTTTTCTCTTTGTAATCAACAGGTGATGAATCTAAGAGCCAACTTGGCCCTTCAAGTGGATCTTCGTCTCCAATGGATGTTGAAAAATTAAGTCTGAAATTTGTTCAAAAGTATACATATCAGTTAGGAAATTCATATAGTAAATATATTAGGTCATTCCGAAATAAATCCATAATTTTTGATTTTCGACATAAAACTTTATTTTTTCAGATGATTTAAGTCAAGGGTCGGCAACCTTTTGTTATAAAAGTGCCAAATATTTTACGTGGGGAATAGTGTGGGCCGAACTTGGATCACATGTCATCACACTGTAATGACATGTGTAGATGGGTAGTTGCGGCGAGAATCTTGCGGGCCACGATGCCTCGCAGGCCGCTGGTTGCCGACCCTTGATTTAGGTCAATGTAAAATATAATCGCCTTCATTATTAACAACAATCAATCCAAATGATTTTTGACTTTATCTACTTTTTTTGTCTTTTAATGAACGCTCTAAAGGTCGAAATAAGTAGTAATAATAAGGAGCTAAATCTGGAGAATATGGAAGATGCGGTTTTTCATGAAAAATTACGATTTTGTGTCTTCGTGCCCGATTCAATGCGTCTAAACAAATATTGACATCTGTTTATTGCCAGAACTGGTCAAAAAAGTTCATTGATGGTGTCTGTGGCATAAGTCGCATTCAAACCTCGATCAAAACGAACCACCATATTTTAAACCAAACAATTTTGAATATGTTCTTCATTGGTTTCAGGCTTCGATATTTTAACCCTTCAATAAAACAAGACTTAAGACACAAAAAACGAAAATGATGAACCTTACGAAGATGTTTCCTTCGCCGTGTCTGGAAACAAACTGAACTCAAATGAGAGAGTGCAAAAATAATGGATTTCTTTCGAGATCACCTAATTATAAATGTATTTATACAGATACGTGTTCAAGAATTTTTACCTTGAAGGCGAAGCAGGAACACTCTTGTTCAAAACAATAAATGGATTTAGTTTTTGTGGAGTATTAGTTGAGAACTGTAAAATAAATATAAAACTTCATTTTATTATCGGTAAAAAATATTTAATTCTTATCAGCGGACATTCAGAAATTTCTTTTTTCTAACACTTTCTTTTCGATTTTTCATAGGCAAAAAATATTTTTAAAGAAAAAAATGCAAAAATTGAAATATTTTTTTAAATTACCTCTTTAATCACATAACTTATACAACACAAACATTTTTTAAATTTTTTAAACACTGAAAGTAATAAAACAAGAGCAGAAAATAGAAACGAGAATGTGTTGTCTTCGACCAACACAAATGCACTAAAATTTATTTAAAAAATATTACAGAATATAAAACGAGCAGCAGTATGTTTTTTAAGTCTAATAAAAGTAAAAGTCAACTCGTAAAATATTTTAATTTTAAGTATTCTATAGCAAAAAATATCTTATTTCAAAAGTCATTTTCACCTATAAATAATAAGGTAAATCGACACAAAAAAATACACATACGCAGCAAACCCTCTTGAGTAGCGTAAAAAAACAAAAACCCGAAATAAATTAGTTTTGCCTTAACGGATACCGATTACACGCCCACGTGTGTAAACCCGCGCTAGCGCGGAGCCGGGGTTTAACGAATAACGACCATTTCCGCGTTAGTGCGGGGCCGGGGTCTGGAGTGTTAAGAAAAGGCAGTAAATTAAAGTAAGTCCGTTTAAATCTATTCACTCCTCTAAAGGTTAATGTGAAAATAATTCACGAGTGACTCATGTTTCTGTATTGGCTGCACTGACACGACGGCCATTTTGTATTAAACGTCAAATAATATTAGACACTCAGGTACTCTTTAACTGTCTCATTTTGTGATATTCAAATTATCGCTAAAATTGAACGATAATTGAGAAAATTTATATATAACATTACTTTAGGATATATAGAGTAATTGTCAGCAACATGTGCCTCGTGACCTTTAAGAATTTTGCTTTATAGCGCTATCTGCAATGCTATAAAATTGGTTATGAAGATTTCTATGGCAAAAGGGCTTGACCATCGTTGATTAAAAGAGCTTCTTAGTGAAATGTTTAGCGAAAATCTAGACCGTCTTACCCATAACATACCCATAGCGATAACTAAAGGCAAATACTGAAAAATGACACATTGAAACATTTTAAAGTTTTTCACTTGAATTGAACTATTTGTAGTACATCGACTGTTGGATCCTTTTAAAAATTGCAGATGGCCCTTGTCATGTGAATACCAAATTATTTTATTACAATCGAGGTTCAAATATTTTTGGATACACTAAAACAATCGCAATGTATTCGAGAAAAAATAATAATTTAAATAATGTTAAACAATAAACTGAATTGGTTAAGTACCTGAGAGGTTTCCGTTTCCGATTCTTCAACGACACATCCAAGCCTATGAATATGAAATTAAACATTGAGAGGGTTACAATAAAATTAAAAATTAGTGAAAAACATGTTATTCAAGGAATCACTTATGGAAAAATAAGGGGTATATTCCACAGATTGACAACTCTACAGAAGGGCATAAGAAGCTTTTTTTATTATGAAATATATGTACATAACTATAAACATACATGGTTTATACTAACAGTTATAAAAGTAAAATGATTATTATTCTCTGAGACCTTGCCAGAAAATTGAAATATTTAAAGAAAAATCTTCTGGTATAAATTTTCAAAGATATAATTCTATATTTTTAATGTAAATTAATTAATTAATCCGTTCAATGTACGGCAGGTCAGTGTTTTCTTATTCCAGTCCAAAAAATGAAATTTTACCCAAGACCTGATCCCTAATATTATATTCACTACTTGAGATTCTAGGATCATATATATTTTATAAGTTTATCTCGTTATATTTATGGGTTAACGGTAGTTAGTAGAATTATTAATTTATTATTGACTTACGGAGGTCCATAGATTGATCTACTATCTCCAGATATATTTTCATCACTAAATCTATTACCGATGTGAAAATTGTCTGCATCTGTGGAAAAATATAATAAGTCAGTTATTGATCAGTAGAACAACTGTAGTTAACCCTTTCTGCTCGAGAGCTTTTTTGTATACTGGTACTGACAACCAACGTTCCCTCTAAGGCCACGCAGCAGTTGGGAAGCCCCCGCGCACTCATTCCGGGTTGGTGCGCACTACAAGACAGTTGTTCAATTAATACTTGATCGGTCTGCGCAGCCTTTGAAATTCCCGCGCAGCTAACCTCTTGCCTTAGAGGGAACATTGCTGACAACTCGAAGCATTTTTGAAAAAAAAAAAAGATAACGTTAGAACAGCGGTCACCAAACTACGGCCCACGGGCTGGATCCGGTTCTCCAAAAATTTCAATCCGGCCCCTGATTTTTAATACATAAATATTTTGCATACAAGAAATATTGATATTTTGAAAATTCTAATTGGACCCCTGCGATAGAATACAAAAAAAAAATTGATAAAACATTCAACTCAGTTGCTCAGTTGCTCAACTTCTCTTTTTTATTATTTTTGCTACAAAACTATAACTGATCATTTTGTTAAAAGTCAACCAGTGAAATAACAAAATTATCAATTTTAATTTGATATCAAAGGATTTGATGGCTTTACCTTGTGTCTCTGGAAGCAATGGACTTCTGCTTTGATGTATAGAACGTGCGAAGACGTCATTTCTACATCTTTCTTCAAAACCCGAGGTAGAAGTTCCGCTATCATGATTTACCTCGGCAGAAAAATCTCTAAGTCTTTGGGTAATGTCATCGACCCGCCTAAGTGTCACACAGAGATCTGGAATATTTTTTCACAAACATTTTAACATAAATATCGAAAACATGAAAATTTTTTTGGACTAATTTTACATTATTAGTTACGGGAATGGCTGGAGCCTCATTTAACATAATGCGGACTGCTTGGGACACAGCTGTATACGATTAAAGCTAAATGCCATTTGTTCAACGCTTGCATTCTACCAGTGCTTGATAGAATTGTATGGAATTGTATGGGAGAATTGTACTAGAATTGTATGGAATAATGAGTACCAAAGTAACTGCATATAGGCCTTACGGGAATCATCATCACTAAAATCTGGTTAACAGTTTAAGTGCAATACCTCCATTCATACGGTCTTCCATTTAAATATAATAATGAGTACCACACTTGATCATAATGTTTAAGGCAAGTCTATTTTCTTTAGCAGGCCATATAAAAAATAATATGATGGGTTAGGGCCGCAAAGGAAAATGAATTTTAACACTTCGGCTCTGGGAGACGCGAAATCCGCACCGTCAGAATGTCATTCAATATAATCGATATTAATAGCTCATAACTCTTTGAATATATTTTTTAAAAAATATTTTCTGGACACTTATTGTTAACAAGTTAATATAATCTTAATTTCTTTATCCTTGGCAATTCGGCAATTATGAACTAAACCCATTTAACTTATGCTATATGTTATTACTCTTTCCAACCATAAATAATAACAAAACACACCACAATATGTTGATATTGATAACAATAGAGCACTCATGCAGGGCGATTAAACCAGAACTCTCAAACATTTGGAATTTGATTAAAATTAATAAAGATGATGAAATTAATAAATTTCTGATTTCTGTAAAATAGAAAATCAATTGTCGATTGTTCACCAACCATTTTCCGTAGATGTTGAAAGCATGACGAGTGAGTTTCAGCTTGAAATTAAAGAGCTGCAGTGTAATAATAATTTAAAAGATTTACACTGTAGTAAAGAAATATGCTTATTTGACACATCATTTGACACGGACAACTTTGCTAACAGAAACATTTTGCCCAAAAAATGATTGCTATTTTCCGATCGATGTATGTTTTTTGTGAAAAAAAAACTATATTAAATTATAGAAAAAACTTGATAAGAACATGTATTAGTGATGAACATTTAAAAGCGGTGTTAAGAATCTTAAACAACAAAATTTACACCAGAAACCTAAAAAACTTCACTGTAGCCATTAAATTTTTTTATTTATAAAAAACAAACATCCGCTATTAACACTCAGACCCCGCCCCCGCACTAACACGGAAATGGTCGTTATCCGTTAAACCCCGGCTCCGCGCTAGCGCGGGTTTACACGCATATCGGTACCCGTTATCGGTATCCGTTAAGGCAAAACTAATTTATTTCGGATTTTTGTTTTTTTACGCTACTCAAGAGGGTTTGCTGCGTATGTGTATTTTTTTTGTGTCGATTTACCTTAATATTTATGGGTGAAAATGACTTTTGAAATAGGATATTTTTTGCTTTAGAATACTTAAAATTAAAATATTTTACGAGTTGACTTTTACTATTATTAGACTTAAAAAACATACTGCTGCTCGTTTTATATTCTGTAATATTATTTAAATAAATTTTAGTGCATTTGTGTTGGTCGAAGACAACACATTCTCGTTTCTGTGATCGCGATATATTTTCTGCTCTTGTTTTATTACTTTCAGTGTTTAAAAAATTTAAAAAATGTTTGTGTTGTATAAGTTATGTGATTAAAGAGGTAATTTAAAAAAATATTTCAATTTTTGCATTTTTTTCTTTAAAAATATTTTTTGCCTATGAAAAATCGAAAAGAAAGTGTCGTTTTTTACTTATTTCTGCTATGTTTAATCATTTTTTTGTGTTCGCCAAGTTAAACTCATCGGCAAAAATAAATTTTAAACGTTTTTTGTTGCAACTTGCAAGACGATGGGTGAATGCGTCATGCATGCCATACATGAAAATTAATTTGATTTATTGCGTAATTTATAAGTAAAAGTGACAGTGTTGTTAATATATAGTTTTAATCTTATGTATTTTGAAAAATGATTTCGTTAAAAAAGTACATATAATACGTCAACGCAAACAAATGTACAGTTTGAGATTTTCTGGATGCCGTAAAAATCAAACAATTAAAAGTCAAAATTTATTGCTTCAAATGGTTATGGGCATTTACTTTAATTACGCGTGTCAAATTTTTATTATTTTTGGTTCTTTTCAATGATATCAACATCAGTGAAATGGTGCATTTTTATCGCGTCACATACTCTTCACAAGACCATGCATTGTTTATTTTCATAGGTACGGCTCTTTGCTTCCGAGCCCTTTTTGTTTTAAAGAAATGTGTCGATTAAATAAAAAGATATGATTTTTTAAAGAAAAAACGCGCGAATCCGGCTGCATGTGCGAAATGTGCGGGTTTAAGCGTAACTTTGTCGCGAAACTGCCGGTTGCTTGAGTGTTAATATAATGATACCATATTGACTATAATATAATTCAATGTTTTTTTACCGAAAATGTCCTAACCTCACATGTCAGCTTCTAGATATAGTAAGATCTGTCTAGCAATTGGGTAGTGATAGCCCACAGTGGCTCACTTGTCGTTGACTTAACTGTACAATATAGTGACCAACTTTATAAGCAAAATGTGTGGAAAAGAAAGGATCGACCAACATTCAAATCAATAGAGGAATAAACTACACTAATAACATCAAAGTGAATCAACAAACTAAAACAACGAATATATCATGCAATTGATTTTTTCCTTTCAATTCTGCTCTGAATAAAGAGGTTGCATTATTTTTGGACTAAAATAGAAGTTTAACAATATACCTACCACGCATTCTTGCAGGAGACTGAGATGAAACTGTATCTTGAGGAGTTGAAATTGTTTCTTCCCCTCGACTGCTGTCATCAATCAAAGGTACTGGCCTCGGAATGGGATCCATTATTGTTCGAGAAACTCTGATTATAGGATTTTTGATCATTACTCCTCGTATCATAGGACGGACATGATTAACATTGCTGGTGGGTGTGCTCGGTGCAGATGACTGACGGATAGGGGATGATGCACTTTTCTTCACTTCAAGAATGTCATTATATCTTTCTTGTACGAGATTTACGATTTTAACTATATGATTTGAAGCATCCACTACACTGTCCAGACACTGCTTTGCCGAAGTTTCAACAGTCAATCCAATTTGTCGATTTCTTTGGGCAGATTCTCTATATCTCTGAAAAGAAGTTGTTTGAAAATAAACAAACTTTGTTTGATTTAACGTAGAATTGTCAAAAACGCAAAGTGATTGACTTACAACAATGAATACAACATCGCACATTATGATATTATCATTAAAATATCTTAACTCACATTTCTTTCAGCAATTAAGGCATTGTTTTCCCTCATGGTTTCGATTTTTTCGTGTTCTAAAATTTTGCATTGCATCTTCCAATGGTTTAATGTCTGTGCCAGTAATAAGTTTTGATTTTTGAGTTGCTGGATTTCATCTTCTAACGCTGAGATATCTGCCATATTCTGAATATATCAAAATTATAATTATATAGATTCCATTAAACGTCCGTCATCAATCATTATTTTAAGCATATAAAAGGAATATGCGACTGTCAGATCTTTCTTTGTTTGTTTGCCTAAAGCCAGATATTTCAAATGACTTGTAAAGCACACAAATACCTAAATTGAAAATAAAAATGCTTCGCTGGATTCACATCTTATAGAAGAATAATTAACTTTGCGTTGAATACGATGGAAACTGTAAACAGATTTTCAATATAAAGTGAAAACATACTATGACGAGAAATCGTAGTACTTACGTGAATGTGCTTATTTTTTAGATGAAATGATGAGGTTCAATTTATAATGAATGGCCTGTTTGTAAACTAACTTATCTGTTGATATAGCTTCTATAAAAAGAATAATTCTAATTTTATTTCAGAATTGTAGTCCATCATCAAATCAGATTAGTCTATGATCATACTGATTCAAAACAACCAACCGTCGATCGACAAACGTCAAATTTATGTACCCATAGACCATGGTGTAAGCAATATTTACACTATTATCATAGACAAGTCCCGATATACCCCCATAGACATTACCGCCTCCATCGGGATAAGTATAGGGTAGAGGTCTGCATGGGCCCGGGCCTGGCCCTCGGGCTCTTACCCGGCCCGGCTCGCGGGCCGGGTTCGGGAGGGTAACCGCAATTGAAATTCGGGCCCAGGCTGGGCCTGGGTTAAGAATTTATTTCTTCAGAAAAATATTTCACAGTATGTTCGTGTTACAGGTCAGCCATGGTGATTTTAATTATTACCATTTCTATAAAAAATCGTCAATTGGTGTAAGGTAATTTATAAAAACGGGTTTTTTTCGGGCCGAGAAGTATAAATCTGGGCTTCGGGTTGGGTTCGGGTAATAAGTGTGGTATTAGACTCGGGCCCGGGCCTGGTCGGACCTAAGTTTTTCGGGCTCGGACCGGGTAATTTTATAAAATTTCGGCCCGTGCAGACCTCTAGTATAGGGGGCTTTGTCATAGACCAATAAATTGTAGAATCAAAATAAGTACATAATATAATTTAAGATTTCGACTGAAGGTGCTTGGTAGAAATTCAATATTAAATTTGAATCATTCAAATTATGTACACTCCCACAGATTTTGTCACTAACGACCCGGGTTTCGCCTTTCGGCATCTTCAGGCGTTCAAGCGCACGGATGAACTTGAACTGACAGTTCAAGTCAGTTCAAGTTCATCCGTGCGCTTGAACGCCTGAAGATGCCGAAAGGCGAAACTCGGGTCGTTAGTGACAAAATCTGTGGGAGTGTACATAATTTGAATGATTCAAATTTAAGTACATAATATTAAAAACAAAATGGCAAATTGTATATGTATATTCAACATGCTTTACGGAAATACTAAAAACTGCTCAAAATGACCTTAAATTAAAAAAGCATGTAAAAATGACATGTCTGCAGACAAAACTAAAAATGTTAACATTAATTATCTTGCGGCTTAAATTTGACTATCATTCAAATTTCATTCATCATACAATAACTACAAAGTCATTTCAAATACAATAACTACAAAGCCAAAATTGTATAAAACAGTAAAATTACTTTACAAATCAATCATTGAATGCTTGGCTGAGTCCTTTAAAGTGATCGGTTTATTATTTTTCCAACTTAATTATGTATTCATAAAAGCTTTATAATACGTATGATTGCAATCAAGCATTTGTTTTGGAAAATCTAGCAAAGGTTGTATTTCTTTTTAGATAAGTTTGATTTAAATGGCAAAATTACGGAAACTGTACATGTGTGTGAATGATATTGCTATTTGCAGAACTTCACTTTCTTGCTAGCCTGTCTACATTTTAAATTTTCATTTTTGAACGAAGTTTCGTAAAGTAATTTTTGTATGGCAAATGGGACGTAGTTGCTCTGATATTGCAGATGAAACATTTCTTTCTAAGATAAATTAAAATGGTATTTGATGTATAACTTTGTTATTCTCCTTGTTCGTAAATCACAGAATTTTTGATGTTTTGTTACACAGTTTTAAAGATAAATTTATTATCAGAATTTTAATTTAAAAAGTAAAAAACGGCCAAAATGCCAGATGATATTTTGCTGTTCTAGGGTCAAGTTATATCATTTCATAAATAAAGAAAAAAATCTTATATTTGTAAACTTTACATTGGGGCGTCATCGTCCACGATTAGGTCACCTAAACGTAGACGACAACGCCTCAGTGTAAAGTTTGCTATTATTAAACCAAAACAAGTTAGTGTCTGTGGTAATTTTTATTTTCTTCCATAGAATAGTATACATTCTATAGTTTTGTCGATGAAAATACACGTGCTCTGACACATGTCAACAAAAAAGTGAGGTTCTTCCTGCATATCGTTTTGGATTTTTTTTAACTTTGTGTTTATAATGTCATTCCGTGGGCGTGGAGGTGGCGGTGGATATGGAGGAGGCGGCGGCGGCGGAGGAGGATATGGTGGTGGCGGCGGAGGATACGGTGGAGGCGGTGGCGGAGGATATGGCGGCGGCGGTCGCGGTGGCAGAGGAGGTCGCGGTGGTGGTGGCGGCGGCTTCAGAGGAGGTCGTGGTGGCGGCGGTGGCTTCGGCGGCGGTAGGGGATACGATCAGGGTCCCCCAGAACACGTCGTACCCCTCGGCCACTATGAATATACCGTGCAAGACGACTTAGTATGCAAGGTTAAAATAGAAGATGTTCCCTACTTCAATGCTCCTATTTATTTGGAGAACAAGGAACAAATCGGAAAGATCGACGAGATCTTCGGAAACATTAGAGATTATTACGTATCCATCAAACTGAGTGAAAATCTTAACGCTAAGAGTTTCAAAGATAAACAAGACTTGTACATTGACCCTGCGAAACTTTTGCCTCTTAAAAGATTTTTACCGCAACCCCCTGGGGTTGGTAAACGTGGCGGCGGAGGCCGAGGAGGCGGCCGTGGAAGAGGCGGCAGGGGAGGCGGTGGAGGTTTTGGAGGTAGAGGTGGCGGAGGTTTCGGAGGTAGAGGTGGCGGCGGAGGAGGCTTCAGAGGTAGAGGCGGTTCAGGATTTGGCGGAGGACGAGGAAGAGGCGGCGGCGGTGGATATGGTGGAGGTAGAGGAAGACAATAGACATTCGCAAACTGTGACTATGGGATAAATTTTTGTGCAGTTGAGTGTGATGAGATGTGATGTGAAGTATTAAAACAGTGGCCGAATACCAATTGATCATCAATCACTCTGATAGCTCCAGAAGCTAATTACCGTCTGTTTCATTTCAACATTTCAAATATAATAATTGAGAGTTTGTATTATGCATTCCCTTGGCGTGACGGAATACTACGTAAATGTTGTATGTTCTTTAATTTTTGAATTGTGTTTATGGCTGATAAAGTTTTGAACAGTTGACATTTACTCTTTTACGACTTCGGCAAATCCTTAGATCATTAAAATTTATTGAAACAACTACAAATATGAATCTTCAAGATAGTGTTAGTTTATGAGAAGTTCCGTTCATTGTTCACTTTTGACAATTAACTTTGAACTTGTGTGAATCTACATAATTTGAACAGTTCAAATTTAATTAACTGATAAAATACTTTCTGAAACACAAAGATTTTCTGTTTATGTTATCAGTTGTTGGAAAGTAATTGATTATTTTAACTACAATGTACATATTTACAGAAAACTACATAGAAAGAAATTTCATAGTGAAATTAAATTATAAGTTTCAGTTATTGATATACAGAGGGGATAATTTTAAATATATCCCAAATTGTCAATAATGTTTATTATATGTTTTTAGTATAAGAAATATGTGACTAAACTGTTGGATAAATAAAAATTACTTAAAATATTTTGTCTTTAATTTCACCCATTTTATAAATTATTTGTATATTAACACTTATTCTAAATCTTCTAAGTCTGCCTTTCCAAGCGGAGGAGTATAGCACGGATTGAACACTCGTCCTCTATGATTGAATGTGTAGAAGGAAGGAATGTTGCGCTGGTCCTCCCATGTTTTTTTCTCAAGCCCCAATGTTGCATGTATTTCTGAGAAATTACCGGCAATATGAAGCACACCATACATCACCAAGAAAAGACTGACAATTCCTTGAGTAATAATCTGAAAATAATTAATTTTAATCGAGTTATCTTTTGGTTCAATGACAAAGTGACAGCTCCTATTTTATATCCATACCTATTATTTGGTAATATCTGCTTCTAATGTGTAGGATATGAACTCTTAATGGAGTTTTCTACAAGAACTGTCTGCGAGAACTGTCTGAACTGTGAGAGAAGGAATAGGATATTGTCGCCATACCCTGTTTTTTTGGGATTGGATGGGTGTGAGGTAATTATAGACATCGCAAACAGAAATCCTTAGATTGATTAAAAAATCAATTTATGAAACTATTCTTACTGAGATTCGAACCTGGAAGCTCCGCAGTCGAAGCCAACGATGTTGACCACAGATTCAGACATAAAATTATAAGTCTATGGAATTTGAGTTTCAAAAGAGTTAGAGGTAAATAGGCAACAAGAACCTGTGTGACTAAAAGAACTTTTTACTGAATAACTTAGTAATGTATTTATTTACTTGGTAGAACTCCATTATAATAGGGTAAAAATAGCAACGTATTTAGTTTTACAGTTTTATATTTATTAGTTGATAGCTATTGCTGAACAACCATTGACAGTGAACAAACCATTATCAATCCATCACTGTTGTTAAAACCCCTAATGTAATTAATAATAAATATCAGTGTAATTTATCCTAATTTACTTTGAAAAATCCCATATTGGTTATTGTTTTTCTAAACACAAAAGCCATAGTTAACAAATTTAATGTAATGTAATTAATAATAAATATTAGTTAAATTTATCCTAATTAACGTTTTAAAAACCCCAGATTGTTTATCGTTCTTCGAAACACTAGTCATATTCAGGGCCTTTTTACCCTGTAACGCGGCGGAACGGCGTTCCGGCACCTTTTTTTCTCGAATTTTTACGCGATCCAACAAGAGACAAAAATGATAAGTGTACATACGAAAGCCTTAGGAGAATTTTAACATCTAGTACCTTCTTATTGGATCTTGGATTGATGAGTGATGCTCTCTAGGAATTATCAGAATTAAGTTTAGATTTACAAGATCGCAATGTTACACTTGACATTGCAAATCAAAAAATAAATGCCCTGGTTCAAATTTTTGAAGAAAGAAAACATAGTTTTGGATCGTATTACAAATTTACTGCAACTGCTGTAGGCAGGGATGGGCTGGAGGGGGCTCGGGAGGTGTTGGGCTCGCGCGAGCCCCTTGTTAAATTTCGGCGTGGCCGGCAACCCCCTTGTTAAGATAACAAAATTATTCGTCTTAGATCAAATCATCACATAATTGCAATTTCTGTAGATGGATAAATTTGAAAATTAGTTGTCGTTTCATTTTTTCATTCAGCGTTGTGGGCATCCGTGAGTCCCAGTACGAAAAAACATTTTTTCAATCGATTTATCTATTTTCTGTTCAAAGGAATGGGCGTTTGTGATGTCTTAAGATTGCCTCCCACTCTTCCGATTCTTCAATTCAACTGGGCGCTACTATTAGTTAATCACTAGTCCTGTCTTATGCTTATCATTTTATCATTACTACTCTCTTAGTAGAGAGGTAGAGCAACTAAGTAACAAGCAGTTCTCGTAGAAAAATAACTTTCGTTGAGATACCTTCATTAGGAGGCCATATACTTGACATAGGGAGCGGACATGGATAAAAATGGATAACATTTACCGAGCCCTTTGTTAAGTCATGTGCAGCCCACCGCTGGCTGTAAGCGATCTGCATTTTCGTGGAGTTACACTTCACAATAAGGTTTCGAAAAATAATAATCCTATTGACCCGAAATTATTTTTTTCCACGTTGAAAGAGTCAATAAAAAAGAGGATGCTAAATAAAGAAGATGTGGAATTTGCACTCTCAGCTCGAGTACTCGATAAAAAATATTGGTCTGAAAATATTGATAATCAGTTGACATTTGGAGAAATAGAAATTAGAAATATGTCAATCAGATTACAATTGGACGAACGAGAAATGATCCGTGGATTTCGCCTATATATTCTCGAAAAGAAATATCTGGAAAAACTTCTTCGTTTAATTTATGCCCTGAATTCTATTCCCATTTCTTCATGTGAATGTGAACGCGGGTTTTCACAAATGAATTTAATTATCAGTCCAACGAGAGCTTCGTTGATGACCAAAACAGTTTCGTCACTTTTGTTTAATAAACTCGTCGGAACACCTTTGATACTTTTTGATCCTTCAAAAAACGTTGATCAATGGTTACTAAGAGGAAGACATTCGGCTACAGACACCAATACAAAAAAAAAGAAATAGGGACCATTTATCTGAGGAAAATTGGGAAAAACTGTGGAAATCATTGTTATTGGAATGTAATTTTGGATAGCGTTTTTAATAAGTTACATATTTTTAAATGTTATGTTACATAATGTATGTAATGTTCTTTGTTTAATTTTCATTTGAAATTTCTAAAATAAATATAAAAATATGTATATTTTGTTTTATTTTCTATGCATTATATGAAAAGCCGCCTTTAATTCTATCAAAATGGTATTCGAATATGTAATAAATAATATACCTTCTTAGAAAATTCTCGAAAAAAGTGCGTTCCAGCACCTTTTTTTTTTAAAAAAAAACACTTGTCATATTTAATAAGTGTAATATTATAATTGTAAATTGAATTAGGATGTTAGAGTGAATAACATGATGTATTGTGTATCTCTTCGGAGCCAGTATATATACATAGCTGAGAAAAATGTAAGTTTAATAATAGTTCTGACGATGGTGAAAGCCGAAATAGCTATCAACTAATAAATATAAAAACTGTAGAACTAAATACGTTGCTATTTTTACCCTATTATTAACTTAGTAATGCTTACTTTTCATTGGTGATAAATTCAGAAAATAATATTGACTCGGTGATTGTTTCATAGACGAATTCTTGAGTACAAAAAATCTCTCCACAGCGATTATCAATAACACAACTTATTTGCACAATATCTTTTATCATGCTTTTTTATTTCATAAATTATATTTTTTATAATACTATATGTTGAATATAAATGAGAATAATTTGTGATAGGAAGAATCCGTTCACCAATATTATTGAGATCTATTACGGCATCACTAGGACTAGGCTTAACCTGGTCTCGGAAGATTAGTTTTAGTTGATTTTTTAAATATTTATAGATGAAAAGTGATATGACAATTAATTTCGACTTACATCCAAAGGCAATCTTGTGAATTCCTGGTCTGTGATTCTTAAATATGAGCGATCTGAAAGTAATAAACAATCAATTATATCAAATGCCAACAGTTATCATTTTCGATTTGGCCACATTAGTCATCATACTTATCTAAGATAGGGTGATATAATTTGATTTGAAAGACAAAATGCAGTTTGAAAAATATTCTACAAGAAATTATTTAGCCAATAGAGCTCTTATTATCTGTTTTCTTTGTGTTCAGGATTGAATCCCAATGAAAGCTTTGGAAAGATCCAAATCTTAAATTGCAAATTCAGCTTTCAAACTGTTCCTTCAGTCTGTCAGTTAAAATTGGAACAGGTCTAAAGAAGTTCATTACTTACAATTTTTTCAAAATTTATTATTCAATAACAAACACGATATGTGGGTATTCGAATTAAATAAATGATTATTCATTTTCGTTTGAGAAACAAGTGCTGTTTTTATAACTAATGTGGCTGCAATTATGAAGGGGAAGACACAAGTTCGTTCAATTTGAACGGAGCCCTGTGCTAAAAGTTTTATAGCGCTTCATGGTGTGAAAAAAGAATTTACGAATTGTTCAATCGAATTCAATGAATACATTGATACATAATTGAATTTACACACTGAGCGGAAATTAAATTATACTTAAAAAAGGGTTTTTATTATATTTACGTTGTGCAGCAGAGTAAGCCGAATGGAACAATAGAATAAATCCCAGGATTAGGGCGAACTTATGGAGAGATGTTATAGACATTTTCAAACTACAGTTGACACGTAATATTATGCTATAATAGAATTTATTAAAATGTCAATTCTTCAAATACTAAAATATGAAGGAAGGCAAACTGGGCTAACTTAAAGTATACTAGTCTATGGCTAACTGACAGGAATTATGGGTATTCAATAGTGATGGTGCGTTACATTATATTCGTTATAAAAAACGAAGCTGAATTTATTACATTACGAAAGTAATAAATCGATATTTTTATTATCAATTCATAAATATTCTAATTTTTCTGATTTTTAAATTACTTTTTCAAATGTTGTATTAAATACATATGACCGGAGCGCGTGGAATTTTTAGCACCGTAAGGAAAAAGTTAAGAAAACATTGTCTTTTTTGATGGACAATATTTCACTATAATAAAAAAGAATAGAGGTCTTTTTTAAATAAATAACACATAATTTTAGTCAAAATTATAATGAATATTATATGTTTTTTATTTTTAGATCAACATACAGTCAATCCTCTTTTAATGTGATTTTTTTTATTTAGATTTCGAAGTTATGCTGTTTTTAGAAATGCAATTTTTTTAAAATGTTCTATATTAACGTACAAAATCATCAAAAGCATGTATCGTTGTATTTTGGAAACATTTGGAAAAAAATACCATTTTGGACTGTGCAATATATCGTGAAACGCATTCACCCCATAAAATGACGATTGAATGTTTTTGCAAACGGATGCTTGAAAATTGTCAAGTTTATCATCAACGATTGATATAATACCATATGGCAGCGTGGTCCATGGACCACCAGTGGACCGCGAGAAAATTTTGGCGGTCCGCAGAGAAATCTTTAATAATTACACTGCTTGGTGTATTTTTAGACGCATTTGATCACTTTTATTTCCATATGTATTTTTTATTTTAATATGTCATCACAAAAAGCCAGTTAGTGGTCCGCTGGATGGGAATTTGTAAATTTAGTGGTCCGTGAGCCCAAAAAGTTTGCCGACTGCTGCCACATGGCATATATGAATAAAGTGGGAACTTATACGGTTCAAAATTTCAAAACTTGGAAACGTAGGAAAAAAATGAAATCTTCCTTTCTCGACTGGTATTATATTTTGCCTTGTATTCTATTTACGAATGAATCTTGATTTATGTTAAGTCAAAAGTAACGAATATTTACTAACGAGTATTATTCATATAATGGCTGCATTATAAGTAGTGATACTACAATTAAAATACGTACATCAATACATAGATGCAGTGAGAGATTTTATGACCCGTTTTTTTTTACCAGTTGATGATGATAATCAAAAACAATGAAACACATTTTTATACCTAATGCCTTATATTTTGAATAAAAATAAATATTTTTGAATCGTTGATTTGTTTATTTTTAGATTGTTTTCAAAATTGTGATAAAACATAAATTATGAAAATAACATAACATTGTTGCCATCTCAAACATTTTTTGATGCGTTTTATGACATTTACAATAATTCTAAACCGCGACAGAATTGTTTTGACTTTGACAGTTCATTTTGTAAAATTTTATGTCGGTGACTATGAAAGCCAGATAAATATAAGGTTAAATACCAACAATTCAACATAGGCACCATGGCGAATGACGACATCGACTCTGAGCTAAAAGGTTATTATTTGCGTTATCTATTTTTCATTGTAGTTCGCCGATATTGTTATCAATACTTACATATCTATTTTATATTATGGCGCAATTGAGAAGATTCTCTGCTCATAAACATATGATATAAATCGCTTCACAACAATTTTTTGATTTTTTGTAAATCCGAAAGTTTTATCGAAATAATGGTAAATTTGTCATACTTCATCGTACGGACTATTGCGGCGAAAAACTTCACAAACTGAGCTAAAAACCACTCCACGATTTAAAATTATTATCTGAGATCATGGGAATCGCGTTAAAACCACACATTATTACGAAGAACACTGATAAATTAAGCGAAATACGAAACATTTCGGAGCATTTCGCCTCAGCTTTGCAGAACGGGCGCGCGGCGCCGCGAAATGTTTCGTATTTCGCTTAATTTATCAGTGTTCTTCATAATAATGTGTGGTTTTAACGCGATTCCCATGATCTCAGATAATAATTTTAAATCGTGGAGTGGTTTTTAGCTCAGTTTGTGAAGTTTTTCGCCGCAATAGTCCGTACGATGAAGTATGACAAATTTACCCTTTTAACTGCCAGCAGGTGTATGTATGGCGGTACCTCGCACGCCACGAGTTTAATTCCAATTATATATATTTTTTAATTTATCGTTTTTTCAAGTAGTAAAAACGAAAACTGTTTCAATTGTGAGTATAGGACGATATTCCCAATAGATGTCGTAGTGTGTTCGACACAGTTGTATGTTTAACATAATTGATTTACGTTAGTAAAATCCCTTTCAAAGCGTGCGTCCAAAGACGTCATTTTATGTATGATTGGCGTACCGTTCACGGAAATGTTCGCGTCTTAAGACGCTTGTGGCAGCCATCCGGTTAAGATGACATACCATTCTTGGTATTTTTCTGAGTTTTCGATGTCTGATCAATGTTTTTTTAGATAAATTTGTCTTACAATATGCCGCGTTTATTTCCGCGTTTTTTTTTAGAATGTAGCTAAAAACAACGCCATGATTTAGAATCTATTTTTGCAGACTTCATGACAGCGAGAATACACACATCATTATGAATATCACTGATAAATTATGCGAAATACATTTCAGTTAACCATCGCCATCACCGCAAAATCGGTCCAGATAATATTTTTTAAAAATGTTGTGCATTTCGAAAATAAATATAATGTGTCCGAATTAATCCTTTGTTTCAATTATAGATATTCACAATTCCTTTTTTTTCATTTAGGGTTCAAGCCCTACTTCAAAGAGTTTCTCTATTTATCATTTTTTACAAAACCCATTCAATATTTTATATTCAGTGTCTTCAAATTTGATTGCGTCTGGGGCCTCCCAATTGCTGAATCTTGATTATTGATTGTGTTTTTTATATTATTTTATTATGTTTCTATGTAATTACATTTCATGAGAGTTTTCAGTATGTATAACTTCACTGCTTGAGACTATCAATGATAAAGATGATGCTGTGAATGATGCCGTATATAAGTCATTATGCAAGATTGCATCAGGAGATAATGCCAATCAAGTCCTGACAACCTGCTGCAACTTTAGAAAGTCAAGAAAAAAATTTGATAATGAACATTTGGCTAATATTTTCCAGTAAGTTGATATAATTTACTGCACTTATGTAGAGGTCCTTCCATATTCTGTTAAACTTCTCGTATTTATATGAAAAAAAAGCATTTCTTGTAAGCATAACTTATTCTCAAAATAAAAGCTTTAGAGAGTAAATAATAAAAAATATACATAGAATACCTGTTCATATAATGATGTGATATTTTATTTATTTATTATGAACATAAATTCTTTCAGTGAAAATTATTTGAATATCAAAAGAACAATACAAATATATGGTCACTGTCACCTAATCAATTACCATTTGTTACATTAGGACAAAACTTTCTATTGACTGACTGATAGTGAACAATAGATACATGGATACAATTTGGTACAAAACATCTGTGTTCTTCAACCTTTTTACCGGTCCGCACCGGTAAAAATTGTAAAAATATTTCGCGGATCGGTGTCAACCAGATACACACATTTACATACAATCAGTTCTTGACTTATGACTATTCGCGGACCGGCAATAAACTCTTGCGGATCGGTGCCGGCAGACCACAGGTTAAAGAACACAGCAATACATAATCAAGACTAGAAAAGTTTTCCATGTTAAAAGGAAAATCCTGTAATCTATTCGATAATTTTAGTGTCATGGAGCAAGTTTGTATGCAGCAAGGTGAAAATTTGACTGATGAAACAATCAAAAGTACAACTGATATAATTGTCAACGACATGGTGTCAAATTCTGATTATGTCCCGTCTGTTCAGATGACAGCTTCGGCCATTCTCGTTGCCATAGGAAACCTTTATCCTGTTGAGGTATGTTGTAGTATAAAATTTATATCATGTCATCAATAAACATTCAAACAGAAGAAACAATTTATGCTTATATTAATTTATTATCTTGTTGCCATTGTTTTCAGGTAATAGAACCGTTGATATTGCTATTAAAACCTGGAGTTATTCCTCATTTTACTATCCCTCACACTTTGGGATCACTATCAGCGACTAATATTGATGGAACAGTGCTGTATATCAAACCAATTCTTGCAAAGATGTTGCCCACTCTTGGAATGTTAAAGTCGGATCCATTGAAACAAGCATTTTCTTATGGTAATTGCCTTTCGACTTCTTATAAAAAAACATAGATTCTATTCAAAGCGAATCTTACTCCACAATAAGCCATTTCCATATGGAAATTCTTCTGAAAACTCCCTCCAGATAACTTTATTCAAGCCTTGTAGCCTAGTGATCAAAAGGTTCTGGCATGGTCAATATCAAATGATGTTAATAGGGTAAAAATATCAAAGTATTTCAGTTCTACAGTTTTTTATATGTTATACGTTGATAGCTATTTCGGCTTTCGCCATCGTCAGAACTATAAATCGAAATAGCTATCAACGTATAACATATAAAAAACTGTAGAACTGAAATACTTTGATATTTTTACCCTATTAAAATGGAGTTCTACTAAGTAAATGCCAAATCAATAAATCAAATGATGTATTTCCAATTATATTAACACTTTGTAAGCGGGCATTTTTTAGTGATTAGCGCAAAAATGTATTACATTCTTAAAATCAACACAACTTCTAAACCAAACAATATTTTCAGCTGAAATTTTTAAAGAAATCATATGTGACATTTAATCATTAAAAATAAAATGAAAACATTTTGAATACATCATAATTTCACTACTTTTCTAAGCTGAATATAAAAACCTGTTATTAATTTAGTAGATAGCACTCCACTTGTTATCAATATGAAATATGCAAAATATTCTGTAAAAAAAATGACAATAATCCATACCATACCATTATATAAATAATTATAGTATAAAATCCTCATTCTTACAAATTTACAATCACTGGAAGTGTGAAATCGGTGCCCTAAATATTCGAGAAACATGTGTCGCCTATTTAAAAAAAATACTATGTGTGAAAGAATATTCACGGCATAATAAATTATGAGTTTTATTGCTTATTGTCAAAAAGGGTCACTTGCCGCGGCAGTTATTTTGAAGAAATCATTAAATTATGAGTCAATATACCAACAAAAAACAGACAGTACGCGATAAACGTATGTTTATGTTTCCTGCCTATAATGTGTTAAGATATCACAATTGTCCTTATATGTTATCTTCAGTGACTTTTTTAAACTCTGACCATGCTTACCTTAAGTGGAATATCTTGCACATTATCAATCTGTTTTTATAGTTTTCAATGTTAATAATTTTTTGATACACTAGTAAAGGATTTTTATATTAGTGTTCTTCGTTAGATAATCTTCATAATCTTCATTTATTCATTCTTCATGGTGCGAAGCAATCGGCACTACTTTGTTATTTTCAATTTACTATGAGCAGTTGAACCAATTGTAATTGCAACGGTTTTTGACATCATAATTCATATATTTTTATATAATTAATGTGTAGTTTTATAAACTGCAATGTCGAGATTGCAGAATCCACCTTCACATGACCCTCTCTAACTGGCTGCTCTGAACTCACTTTGAGGGTTCTTTAACACTGTAATCGACAAATATTCAGTTGACAAAACCTAGAACATTCGCGAATTAACTTCTTCATAATATATTTAAATTGCTACTTTTCAATATTTAATTTGAGAAGTCTTCTGCGAGCAGTTTCCAAATCGAATATAGCAACTTGACCACTCAACTTGACACACCAAACCACTAGTAAGTTTTTGTAGACAGTGTGGGTCAATCAGATATGCCATCTTTAATTTCATTCCCGTAGTGGGGAAGGCACTGCCTGGGTTCGCTCACTTAAAGATATTGAAAAGTACCCACTTTGGACCTAACATGTTTGTGGATTTCCAAAATGTTTGATGATTTCGAAATGGCAATCGAATCGAATCTCTTAACGCAATTGTAACCTTTGTAATTTTTTGTGTGCCGACTACAACTGAATAAAAAAATCTTCACCCAGCTTAATTTATCTTACCACTGTCGGAGGGGTTGTGTGAATACTGATTTTAGGAGATTTTCAATTCATCATTTTTTATGCAGTTATTGTTCAGAAACACAGATCTTTAACAATGATTTTCTTGTATTTATTTGTTTCAGCTCTAGGCCATTTTTCCACTGCACTATTTGATTACTTTGAAAATAGTGAGAAAACAGATTCTGCTTTATCGAAGGAAAACTTTTCCACGGAAATTTCAATCGCATTTGACGTTCTGTATATACACTGGATCCATTCCGGGGAACCGAAGGTGGTTGAAAATGTATTGGAAGCGATGGGGCACATGTTTAATTTACTACCGCTTGAAAAAATCAGAGAATTGATACCTAAATTGGTTCCGACGATTCTTGCGCTCTATAAAAAATCTTCTCTGGAGTCATACTTTGTTACGCAATCGCTAACATTAATTTTGAAAGAATCCATCAAGCATGAAAATTTATTGACGGTTCAACTGATCGAAACGATCATACAGGCCATGTTCCAATTGATTTTGACATCGCCGGACTACGACCAGCCGCAAAAAATCAAAAATCATTTTGAATTACTGAGGTGTTTCGATATTATCATATCCAATTTTCCGGAAAGTTCTTTGGAATATATTTTTCAGCAAACAAAAAATAATAACGAAGAAGATAGGGTGAAAGCTGTTATTATTCTAACGCATCTGATAACTTCATCGGAAGCCTCTACGAATAAAATTGTCGATCGATTTATTGTTGTTTTAAAAAGTATGATTGTCGCGGAACACAGTCTTAAAATGAAAAGGATATTGCTGAAAGCTATAGTCGCTCTCTCGTACAGTCAGCATTTAAAAAACAAAGACGATGCGATGATGCTAGAATTTATTATAAAACAATGCAATCACTCGAACAATTATTCTAACCAAATTGAAAAAAGGGATATCAGCGATCTAACCAATGATTGTGAAAATTCACTATACTTGCTGTCATCCACCGTGAATAATATCAAGCCATATTTATGGCCTCTGCTATTAAAAGCTCTTTTAACTTGCGATAACAATAAAACTGTCTCTATTATAAGCAAGTGTCTGACTCAACTAATGAAGGTCGAAGAAGATAAGCAGAGTATCGTTTCACAAACTAACGATGTAAATACGAATTCTGAAGAATCAATATATGTCCGATGTCTGTCTTTACTCATAAATTATTCCGACAAAAAAATGGTCCACAACGTGTTACGATTTTTGCAATTGTTTTGTGAAAATATTCACAAAGAATTGAAAGTATCGTGGGAACTCGATTTGCAAAGACTCGTGACATTTTTAGATTCAAAAGAGTTTTGCCCCGAAGCTTGGGAGTCGATGATATTAGATTTGTTTCGGTCCGCCGTATATCTCGTAAACGAGACCGCTTGGATTGAAGCAGTGCTGCATAAGATATTAGATCAGATACCTTACAGTGAGAAAAATATACCACAGAAAGGAATTCTGTTTAAGTTTCTGGCAACTCTACTGTGTCATGTAGTGGATGCAAAAAGCGTCAGTCTTAAACTTGACGTACTTTTCAACGCACTCAGCAATAGTTTGCCAGAGGAAAGTAAACACATAGCGAGAGCGTTGGGAATAGCTTCTATCAAACACGGCATAATCATTGTTGAAAAATTGGACGCGCTGTCGAAAGATATCGATTCTCGAAAATCAAACAAGTTTTTGAGTTTCAATTTTATAAAAAGTTCAAAGCACGGAAACGACATCAACAACATACGTTGCTCTATAACATTGTGTTACGGAGAAGTGGCCAAAGAAGTTTTAGACGAGAACGTGTTATCGAGACTCGTGGTGACAGATAATGAAAAAAGTGGAGGATCTATTCGGTGGGCGGCCGCGCAGCTACGTCTCAGTTCACATACGCCTATTCTTATTGCTAGTGCATTAAATGCTATTCATTTTCTTGGAAAAGCTGTTGGTAATGTGAAAACTGGATCTATCGTCTTGCAAGACCGGTGGAATTTGTTAAATTTAGTTTTGGATCAAATGTATGAACACTCTCCCGGTAATTCGAACATTGAACTCTATACTCCCGTTATTAAAGCTACTATATCTCTTGTTCGGTTACCGAAACTTTTAACTCCCGAAGAGAGGAACGTCGTTTTAAGAACACTCTGCGGTAAGGTATATAACTCTGTGAAATTTTTAAAAACCACATTTGAAACAGCCGAAGAAGAAAACGAAAATGATACTTTTGCCAAAGCTATGAATGACAGTCTTTGCTCTCTCAATATTCTCATAAAAGAGTTCATGATCCAGTCGACTTGCCCCAGTACTCTCGATGATATCCTGAGTATTCTGGATGAATGGATATCTAATGAAAATCAAGAAATTCGCACCGCCGCCATGAGATCCGTTCAAGTGACTTTGATTTGTTTTATCCAAAATATCAAGCTGACGTATGAAAATCCGAGTAGATTCGGTCAAACCGGATTGATCATGGGGAAAATGGTTCCCAGGTGCTCTGATAAAAGTACTCTCGTGAGATACATCGCTGTCGACTGTTTGAAAATAATGATTCAGATTGTCGAATTATACGAAGGACGCACGATAGACGCCGACTGCGATATCATGCGACAGTTGACCGAAATTCAAGTTGACATAACGACTGATAATTCAGAAAAGTTTACGGGTTTGATTACACAGTTGGCCAATATAATTAGTGATAAAGTACCTTATCAACAAATAATCCAGTTAATCGAGAGCCTATTGAGTGGAATGCGAAGTGATGAAGTTTCGGCTAACGGTTGTAACACTGTTTTAAATGTTTTGATAAAATCTAAAGGCCAAGACTTGTACCAAAACGTAAACGATGTTATGACATATATTTTGCACTCCTTAAGAAATGTTCAGACCAGTGTCCACGATGGCCTATTGAATACTTTGTTGACACTTACGAAGCATCATCCGAAAGCCATTGTGTCGTTCCTACTCACCCAACCTCTGCCGTTTGAGAAGTTAGTTATTTTTCATTAAACATATCATATCTGAAAGTACACTGTAAATAATGTATAAAATATATTTTCTTCTTCAATTTTTACATCAGGTCCGTTGAGGATTGTTGGTGTGCACTGGCACAAGACGAGTCGATAGCCAAACTAACTATTGAACAATTGCTGCAAATGTTGACAACTGAGCCATTATTTGAAGAATCATTAAAATATGACAGTGGAAAAGTAGTCGCTGTCCAATCCTTGGCTGTTAGTATTAAAAAAAAACTTTAAATTTTGTAAAATACAGTCTACTCTCAATTGTGCGAGTGAGAGACATAAATAATAATCTGACAATTTCTGTTTATTTAACATATCTATTTTTTTTCTTTTTCTTCAATTGTTATGTTTCATTGCAAATTTATGGAATTCAGATATTTGTTTTAAAACATCCAAACTTCAATAATTGGGAGAAGACTGTATTTTTATAATTAATTGGACACTGTCCTAGGTATTTTAAATGGGATTCAATGAATTCGATAGTTTTGCCATTGAAACCATCGTTAATTGATAATTGATAGCATACAAAGCAAAATATTGTATGTTACTGCTTTAATAAAAAAATGAGCGAGAACAGGCATTAACGAAACATTTTTTAATATAACACACTGCTTCACATAGTTCAGCTCACGCTAATTCTCGTACAAAATCTGCAAATCAATAAAAACTAATCTAGACACCTTATTAGTGGTCATTCAGTTGACATGGACAATCTCTTACATGAACTTAGTGAGAAATAAAACTGCGAATGCAGACATGGAGGAAAAAGGTGAATGCCAAAAACTCAATATTGTTCAATACTCAAATTGAGCTGTGACTTCACCAACGCATGGCTAATATAAAACTTTCAACCTTTTTTATTCTGTTTGGAAATATTCATTCTGTGTATATCAATTTTAGTTCTATATGTGTTTGAAATCGATCGGCATTATTCTTTGTAGGCCATCAGTGGGCTATACAAAATGTTCGGGCAAAGAAATGTGCAAAAAATTTGCATCGAAAAGTTTTATGACCTCTTTGCAATGCTATACACGATCCTGGCGTGCTTTATCGGTACGTCTCCCCCTGCACATTCTACATCGACCGGAAAAGGAAGTGAAAAGTTTGGATTTGTACCTAATAGCCAAGCAACCAAATTGTCTCCAGCTAAGATATCTATGGACACACTAAAAGAGTTCTTGATAACTGCTAAGTGTGAAAAGGTATTAATATTGTTGTCTAATAGTCTTGATTGTTCATAATTTTAATTTTTCACTCATACTTTTTTTTAACTTTAAAATATTGAATTAAATAATATGAAATTTAAATATGCGTTTCAAAGACAATTTCAGGTAGTTTGTCTTGGCTTATTCATAATGTTCAATTTATAATTTGAACCCTAGACCACAGCACTGAAGCCTAGAGCAGCGATTTCCAAACTGGGAGACGCAAACAGGAACAAAAAGGTCTTCGGGTTCAGAATAATTCTGGAATCTGTTAATTCGACACTTTTATCGCCAGTGGGGAGGCACGATGATATTTTTTAGGAAAGGGAGGCGTAGTAACATGAAGTTTGGAAATTACTGGTCTAGAGCAGTGCTTCCCAAAGTTTTCATGCAACGGCCCCCTAAATCTGAAAAAAATAATCCGTGTCCTCCCTGAACGAAAAATATGTTCTGCGGCAGCTCCCAGTTTGAGAAGTACTGGTCTAGAGCACTACCACTTGACCACAGTGATCAGCATGGTTATATAGATTGATATTTATATTATTGCATTTGTAGTAACAGTCTAACCTCAAGGATATTATTTTCAGATTGCAGAGCTGAGGCTATTACTTGCAAACCCGGATCATTCCAAAATTGGTGAAACACGAACCATGAATGTAATTTAGTAAATACAAATGCATTTTAAAACTATTTTTAGAAAGCAGTCTCCAAACTGTCTTGTGAGCCGGGTTTGCAAATAATAACCTCAGCTGGTACACACATATAGACTTATTATGTATCCATCTATATCTTTAATTAATTTTTACAATGACTTCATGATGGATTGAGTATTTTTTTCATATAAAATGGAATACATGTTAATTAATATTGGAATGTTTTTTAGGCCGCCGAAGCTTGTTCACTTTGTACGCAATTGGACTCAGGAGAACACCTCAATTCGTTTTTGAACATGGTACCTTCTTTAGTCTGTGTGATGTGTGAAGAATATCCTCATCACTTGGCAAAAGTAATTCTGTCATTGAACCAGTACTCCCGAGTTTCTTTGATGGCCCAAAGGATTGCCGTTGTTGCTTTTTTCAATCATCTTGTCACAATGAGGTATGCATTAATTTAATATTTTTTGCGTACAAGTTTCATTGGTATTTTAACACTTTGAATCCCAAGGTTTCACAGAGTATCAACACTGACACTAGGACCCCAGAACACTCTTCTTCTCTCTCGTATTGAAGTCCCTGATTTGTTTCTTGCAAATAGTAGATTTCTTACCAAAATTATCCTAAATTAAACCTAATTCCACTAAATCCCACTAAATAGATGTATGATTAATACAAAAGAGTGTTTTATTTTTATAAATATAATGCTTTTTAAAGTACAGTAGGTTCTCTACTTACGCAGTTCCGTAGTTAAGCGGATGAGAATTTTAAAATATCGATTGTGTCCGTTTGTTTCAAATATCGATTTCTATGGATTTTGTAACTGAATTTGTAACTAAAGAGTTAGAAATGCCATGAAATTGCCAATTTACTACGGTAATATTATAACATAAGATATGTTGTGGCAATTTCATATTGATTACAGGTGCAATGAAAATGGAATCCTGGTGGAAAGTGTTATGGCTGCTTTGAGCACGGGTTGGAGGGACACGGCATTGGAAGTGAGAGCTATAAGCCTTGCTGGCTTGAGTAACATTAAATATCTAAAGGAAGACCAGCAGGAACATCATTTGCCGAGTGTGGTATCAGCTCTGTATGATGGACTCGATGATTATCAAGGAAGGCAAGAAAAATATATTATTTATATATTTATTTTGTAATGATTTAACCCACTTGCATCTTTTGGTAAATTGTAAAATATCCCAATATCACCAATTTATAAACATATACCCATAAAAGATGAGCGTGTTGTCACTCCGGTGATAATGGTCAGGAATTTGATGCAGCTTTTCTCTTTAGTGATGCAAATGGTTTAATGTAAAGATATATTATTACTTACGATTGATATATCGCCTCTGGTAAGATCTCAGTCAAAGTTCCGTCTTATATATTATGTTATATAGCTTACTGTTATTCGTTCTACTAATTATTATGCGCCTTCTTTAATAATATTATTTTAAATAATTATAATATAAAATTTCTAGCACTCCGAGAACTAATGTACCACTAGTTGCTATCGTCGGATTGATTGAGTTATTGACAGTCGGCAGTCCTAGTCAACAGTCTATTTCTTCATTTCCTCCAATTTCGCAACGTATCAAATCATTTTTTAACACTGAAAATCCTGCTCTGCGGGAATCGTCTATACGTTTATTTGGTGAATTAGTATCTAGACAAAAATCCGATGCTCTGACAGAACAGGCGCTCACTTTACTTCCATGTTTTCTACTTCATCTTGCTGATGATGATGCCAATGTCATAAGGGTAAGTTTATGCTTGTCATATTTTATAATGTATAGCAATTATTATGTAAGAATTAAATAAAGTTTCATGTGAATATTTAAAATTAAAAAAGATTCTTTGAATTACTACTTCAAATGTAGATACTTTAAAAATTTTCGAATTTGCAAAACAATAGCCTGCAGATAAAGTGTTAAGAGCAATGACAATATTTAGATTCGTCGTGAAAAACACTGTTTTACTTACATCTGAAAAAAAACTCATTTTACCCACGGAAAATTATGAAAAGTTTTGGATAATATATAAAAAAATATTTCATTCTTCTATTAATAGAAACTCAATGATATCTAGAGGTAAAGGTAAAATGATGACATGAATAATTTTAGATAACAATATATTTTTTATTATTATTTTTTTATATATGACTCAAAGTTATGCTTTATTGACTAATAAATTTAATAATGTCATTGGAGCCGTGATATCATTATATTGATAATGAAGAACAGTTACACATTTAAATACTGAAATACAAATAAACGTGATATGAACGCTCCCATAATTTAAGAATAAAAATTATTCCTTTCAGGCCTGCAAACAAACATTGAGAAAAATATCACCATGCTTCGATGCCACAAAAACAAACACTATGATTCAGACACATCTGATCGATTCGGCGAGACTTCATCTTGTGGACTTCACAGTTGACCTAATAAAAAACATAACTGCAGAGTTACCTAAATTTATTCCTCAGTTCATTGAAAATACTTCAAATTACCTGAACAGCCCGTGGGATAACATCAGAGCGAACGCATCAGTTATCATTGGTAATCGTTATTCACTTTTATTCTTTTGTTATTTTCTTCAATAGGGTGTGATTCTTACATGGGTTTCAGTAATACGGGCAGCCTTCGACTTTCTTACCTTATACTTTTGTACGATTCAGTATTCTGTACATTTCTTAAAATTTAGATTTACGTTGATAATGCAAAAACCATTGGTCATTGTCACCATCTCTAATACGTATACAAGTTTACCTTTTAATATCAATGCATTGTGCTTCTTCAACTTAATAGGATTGAGACAGATATGGAAATAATTAGGTTTTAAAATCAGCAAATTTTTTGCTTCAATTGGCCGTTCGTATGACGTAAGCAGGTCTGCGATATATTCAATTTTAATTTTAAATTTTAAAGAAAATGAAGATATATGTACCAAATTTTGAAAATATATCTTCAAAGATAGTTTCAAGAAGACTAGTCGTAGATGGAATAAAGAAATCTTTGTCGTGATGAATTTTTACTGATGATCAACATCCAAAAGATAAATGAAATACAAAATGAATGTGAAAAAAAATCTGATAGTTTCATTGTCAAGACTTTGACAATCCAAAATATGAGTAACGCCTCTATACATCTTGACGAATTTTTGAGCAACATGGAAGAATGTGATTCCAAGGAGAGCATATATCTCAAATATAGAAAGCAATTGATAAAATGAAAAAAAATGGTGCTATTCAACTCTTGACAAATTGATAAAAGTACACACCTGTGTGCTAATAATACCTAGTTAACCATATTTTACCTAATGATAAATATCAAAGTATTTGTAGAACTAAAATACTTTGATATTTTTCTCTTTATTACATTGGATTTCTACAAAGTAAATGCCAATTCAATTGATAAATAAATTAAACTTTTGAAGTTGCTCTATTTTGTACACATATTGAGGAACCAATTACGTAATTATTTGTTACAGAAAGTCGAGGGCCGTTGGTAGTTTAAGTTTCATTTCTCTACCTTTGAGCTATATTGTTGCAATGTGTCATTTTTCGTCTCTTGCTAGGCTCGTATTAAATTGTCATAGTTTCTTTGTGTATGGATAATACACATAGCCTTCGATGGTCTTGAAAAATGTTTGGTAAATATTTTGTTATAAAAATCTGTAGCCACAGAATATAACATACTCATCTAGATGCAAACTTTTTTAAAAACTTTTATTTTAACGACTCATTGTTTTGCCTTTTTATTTTTTCTTCCATACAGGCATTCTGTTCGTAAACTATGACCAGACAGAAGAAGATTATCATAAGAATCGGAATCATCTGACAACACGTCTGTTACAACTGTTAAACGATTCAAATCCAAGAGTGAGAGCTTGCGCAGCGAGCGCACTCAGTAGTCTGTATCAATATTGCAGTAAGAAAAATTAGTGAGTGCATTATTTATATTTTTCATGTTTTAGTGGTTCCAAATCCAGGCATGAAACTATTTTTGATCAGTCCCACAATTATAAAAAAAATGGGATTGTATGTTAATCTAATAAATTATATACATTTTAAACATATACTATACGTTTGAGTTATAGCGGTCGTATTCTTGAAAACTTGCTTATTTAAGTCATAATGTACAATAACTATTGAAGTGTAACCCAGAAGACTTTATATTTGTAATATTTGATAGCTTTTTAATAAAAAAAAATATATATGTAACAGCTTGTAATTGAGAACCGTTTTCACAAAGCAAACTAGCAACATGTTTTAGATAGATTTAAAGGAAGCTTTCAAAAAAAACAAATTTTTGAGAATACAGAATTGAATCTACCCATAGAATGTTATATTCAGCTGAAAAAATACTGTCACTGATTGCGATGATGAGAATGACTGTCTGATGATGACACCGAAGCTGATAGAGATGAAAAATATCAATTGAAGATGAGATTTTGATAAACTTAACATTCCATGTGAACATATTACAACATGTGAACATTTTATTTGTATAATTATATTCAAGCATATTATTTTATATTTTTGCGAATATTATAGTAACCTTTGAAACTAAGAAAAAGTTTTTTTAGCATACTATTCAAACTTGTGAAAACAGTACTCAGCTATATTATATTATACTATAAGGATTGTGTATTTTTCCCTATAATAACTATCTAATTATCATTTTTTTTACGACATTAAGCTTGTTTATTTTTCAAAAAATACCCATATTAGTACCTAAATACACTTCTGTAGGTTAAGTGATAATACCAAATGTTTTTGTTTGATTTTGTATGCTTATAGATCAGCGTTTCCCCGACTATATTTCACAGCGGAACCTTTTTATACAGTAAATAACTATGAAGAACCTCTGAAACAGTTTTAATACATTAATAAATAATCCTATTCACCATTGGGTATAAACTCATCAACAATATTTTTATATTTCTATTCATGTTTTCAATTTTTATATTGTGAAACCCCATTTAGGAAACGCTGCTACAGACTGATCATTTTTCTGGTGCAATAAATATATCTATTTTAGATAATAATTGTTGCTCTTATTTGTCGTAAGCTCTAGGGATATTATCACGTCATTAGAATATTTTGTATAAGTTTGAGTTTAATTATAGTCGAGTAATAGAAATGTTCGACAATTTATTTGCACGCTTATTTCAAAATAAAGTTTTACCCTTATCACATGATGTGCTTGTTATCTTTTATAATATCAATGTTTATTAATTATCTGTGGTTTGCTGCTTTTTCTGAAGAAATAATGAAGGTATAAAGTAAAAATACAACAGGATAATAATATTATACATATTTCATCACCAATTATTTATGAGTAAAACTGACGATACTGAATTTGTGGTTACGGTCTGAAGAAGTCAAATTTATACTGAAAACAGATTCATTATGACATGAATATAAGAAATAAGAAACTTTTGTGCACGGTAATCGATGATATTAGGTAAGATACTATCCGCACACGAGTGACATGATCCAGAACCCGAAACATGACATCAAAGGTTTGTGTAATGTGGTCATCTCACATGCTAAACTTAATTTGTCAAGGGAAAATCTTATAAAAGCAGTTATCACTATTTTGCTTATACGATGTAACAAAGATAATTAAAATACATTGTCAATGATATGATAATCTTCTATTTTTATCACCTATAGTCTTTGTTATATTAAATTATTAATTTGGCTGACATTATTATAGTTTTTTCGAAGGTAACTCTATATCTCTTCATTCTCGTCTGTGTAAACAAGTATCAAATTTTATTAGAAAAAAAAAGTTTTATACAATTAAATTCCTAATTGACTATCTTTCCAAGATCACGAGTATCTTAAATTATTAACATTATACATTCAGTGTGTCAAATCAATCTCAAATCAAAATATCTTTCTGTGAAAATGTGAGCAAAAAATTTTCGCTCGATCTCATTGCAATGTCATACAAAAATTTCTATATTCACAGCAACGCTTATTTATAAAAAAGTGATTTGTGTGAACAATAAAGTTAAACATATTATATACATTAAAGCAATTTTGAATTTGTTAAAGATATTGCAAATAAAGAGAGTTATAATTGTTAATTGACTTTTATTTACTGAAAAACTTAATGGTATATGTATATAACATAGTATTATAATGTATAGTGCGTTCAAGATGAACCTCTGCAAAATAATGTCAATGATTATTCTATATAATTTACTGGGTATAAATTAATATATACTAATATTGACATTTGAGATATGAACACATTTTTACTATGATGGTCATGATTCCAACTTCCAACAGCTTTGTAAATTCACACTGTGCTAAATCAATAATCACTTTGCACATCGTTCTCTACTTATTTATATTACTGTGCAGCTTCTCCTCCATTCCACATCTGGCCTTATGGGATAATCTACCAGAAATCTCTTTTTCGGAACTATGCTTCCATAAGAGGTGAACAGAACACTGCGGTAAAATTTAATTTGTATTGAATGAGTATATTCATTATTCACATACCCATGATGGAAAAGATATTAATACATAATGAAAGAAATACCTATTACACATATTCTACAATTTTAAATGATAAAAACAGAACTGGCTTCGCTTAGCTAGTGCGCATTTCCAACATTGTGTATATTGCAGAATACGCACGATATTTTTATTTTTTTATTTTTCACTGATAATTATTATACCCTAAGGATAGCAACTAAGTGTGGATGGGTTGAATAAAAGTCTTCAGTTCATAATGTGAAAATAAAAAAAATCATTTATATAATATTTCACAGTTAAAAATACATAGATTTATGTAAAATAATATTTTAATTTCAAGGTAGATAAAACGTTACAAAATACTCTTAATATATTGGAAAAATTTTAACAGTATATATTTTTTTATATAATGCATATTCACTATTAAAAAAATCAATTTTATTTCACAGGTCACGGTAAGTAGGTACTCAGCAATAGAAAAGGATTTGAAATTATTGAAATGTGTTCTGTTTTTGTGTGGTCGAATGAAGATTTATATTAGAGCAAGCGTAAATAGCATGACGGATCGCTTTATCAACATGTGCTTTTGCATAAAAAATGATTTCGATGAATACAGGAGGTCCTCGTTGCCCGAATTTGTCTCTTATCGAATCTGCTAAAAACAGGGACTAGACTGAGAACCGAACAGCGAGAAGAGATAACGAACCAATGGAAAAGTGGGCAGCGAGTGAAACAGGAATATGAATTCGAGAAGACAGTCGATGACTGCGTTATTGTAAATCTTTTTAACTGCTCAGAAAACGAATACTCGAATAGTGAAGATCCCCTGTATATATAATACATTCAAAATTATCAGAAAAAAAAACTCCTCGGCGTCATAAAAAAACCTTCCATTTTTTCTATAAATAGTCAAAAACATTTTCTCAATTGTGCGAGAATAATTAAACAAATATAATGATACTAAAATCTTAATTTACAATTATACATACCGTTTAAAAAATATCTTTTTAGTGTGAATCTTTTTTTATAAACCGACAAGGTGCTGAACAGTTTGTCAATATTATAAAACATAAATAAGACATGAAGGTAACATGAATGCTACATTTTATAACCAATGATAAAATTGTTAAAAATAAATATAAAAATGCAGTAAATGATTTTCATTTACGGGACATTTTATTGAAAATAAACAATAATACCGATCAAAATACTTAAGGATGACATACATTTTACTTTTTATAATACTACGGATATAACATTGCAATTTAATTATGAATAGATTATCCGTTAACAAACTTCAGTATCATGTTATTTGAAGGAAAATAAATATTATGCTATTTCAAAAATTTTCACCACAGTTTGTATAAGAGAGTAAGCTTTACACGATTACTAAAGGTATGGCACCAATTTTGAATAAAATAAAATACTGTCCTTGTTTGATTTTACTTCAATTGAATGCAGGAGCTCCTTCACTTACTTTTGAAATGTATTAAGTGTAATGAAAAAGCACAGCAACAAGTCAATACTTTGACGATGTTTAGATATAGTTCACATGATAAATAATCAATATTGCATTTTGTTGAATAAGATTTCAACTAGGGCTAGTGAAAAATTAAATTAAAATAACCCTGAAATGAACGATATTTGATAATTACAGAAAATCTGTGCATAGATTAACCTTGCTAGTTATTAAGCCGCACGTCGTAGCATGTTAAGTAATTTTTTTTGGGGATAGTACTTACTAGTATAATTAATAAGAAAATAACATTAACGTTATTATTAAAAAGTTACATGGTTTTTAAGTCTGCAAAGCTCAATTATTTCAGTAGTTAGATGTTGATTTTGAAGTTGTAAATTATCCATTTTATTTCAAATATTTATTTTAGTGCAGTATCAAATATTTATGTAGTTACTCATATTATAATAATAATCCACCTTAAGTAGTACAGTATTATGCCCAATGATCTTCATTTCACTAATGTACAAGAAGATTTTCAAAAGATAAGAACATTTACTTCACACTTCAAATCTTTTTTTCAATTCTTACACTCAGTTTTATCAGTAACTTTGAAATATAAAGAAGTGCCACAACTAGTAACTCGACCAATCGAATAACAAGGTAATCAATTAAAATATTATGTTCGTTCCAGTGTTGTTTTTGGAGATGAGATTTACTCAGTAGAATTGAATTAGATTAAAAAAATATTGTCGATAATAAGTTCCGACAGGGAATCGAATACGTAATGCGTTTCCTTAATTAAAATATCCTGCAATTTTATCTGTAAGTAATGAAGCTCCGGTATATTACAATTGAGTTATCCTTACGATCGACCGAAGCAATATGAAGTACACACCCGAGGAATAGTCATGTGATATTTTTAAATAAAAGGTAAACTCTTAGATTAATTATCACTTCATGAAACTAACTCTACATGAATACTCTGTGCGCTCCTTGAAACACCTCGTTATTTATAAAATTTATCACAATAATTAATTACGTCACAACAAATAAGTACCCTAAAGTATCACTAGTCAATAATAGAAACTCAGTTTTCAACAATATTGATTTTTTCACAAAAAAATCACAATCCCCCCAAAAAAAATAATGAGCCAAAAATGATCATTTTAAAAAAATATACACAATTTATTTACTAATCAACATTTTTTAAGGAATAAGGGGAGGTATAATAAAAAATAATATTTTCAATTAAAAATAAAACGCAATATAAATAATTATTATTGCGACTGCCACCCTGTTAAATATTTTTAAAACTATTAGCAGGATTCATGACATTTCATAATATTGCAAGAAGTTTGATTAGTTTTTAATTATGATGAGAATTAATACTGTGACAGTGCACTCTCAATGTATCATTTATGTAGTGGCCAATGAATGGTAAAGAACTACAAATTCAAGATAATGATTAAAGAATAATTTCATAGCAATCTTTGAAGATTTACAACCAGTTAAATTGAATCAAGTTAATTGGATACATAAGAATCACTGACATTCGATAACAATCGGTGACTGTAACAATAAGTATCAAGAAACGGAGCATAACTAATAACATGTGTCATGAAAATGTCTGCAAGAAAAGAATACCTACAGTATGATAACTTAACTGTATAGAGAGAAAAGTATTAAAAATAACTCAATGCCGTAATTTGTATCATAACTGAGGTAGCACACCAAAATTTACCGGTATAATATCAATGGCTTACAAAACATGGGTAAGAGTATGGTAAATAAAAATGAAAACATTTAAAGATATTTTTAAACATGGTCCCAATATCCCAAGAAAGGATTCGCTCGATAGCTCACGCGCGCCACTTCCGTTTTTAGTAACTACACAGTCCTTTGTAAAGCTTTTCACCGATCTAATATTTGCATTTTTCTTACATATATTTATATATCAATAAACTTAACAGTTTAAAAGGCAAACTATCCTTGAATAGGAAGAAATCAGAAGTAATGTGTAAATGCTAGCAAGCGTAAAATGAAGCCCAGACGGGACAGTGGGGCGAGGCGTGTCCGCCCCACGTCCAACCGCGCGGGATGGCCAAATGGCAAAGACCCGAGCGGACAACTCCGCATTCTCCCGTGTACGAGGCCAGCTCTTCGCCGGGGACCAAGATGGCAGCCATTCCGCTCACATTGCTCGCCGCTCCGGCCGGTTCCACCAAGGTACTGCACTCTGGGTTTATCACAGATTTGTAACACGACGCCAAATCTAAAAAATGAATTGTAGAATAAAAAGATTACATGCAAAAATGATGTTAGTACAATAATATTGTATTATGATAAATCTTTCAGAAGAAAAAATAGAAAAAAAAAAATATTGAGAGATTTATATTAAATCCTTTTAAATAATAAGGGTCCTTGCCATAGTGGTCAACGTCGTTGGCTTCTGTGACGGATCTCACCATGGGTGTTTGTGATGTCTAGATATTCCCTTCCTGCCTTTCCGATCTTAACATTAACGGGGCATAGTCCTTCTATCACTACTTTCTTGAAAAAAGAGGTTGAGCAACTGAGTAAAAAGCAGTTCTCGTACAAAAACTTCTCTTGAGATACCTTCATTAGGAAGACATATACTCTACATTGGGAGTGGACATGGATTTAACAATTACACAAATATATATATATCCTGTGTCAGTACGATTGTTCGGACAAGAGCTTGAATTAACGAAAGGCCACTCTCATACATTGATTTGTGGATTTGTATTCAAAGACGCCTGTTATATTTTTATTCAATCCCACCCATTCCCTGAAAACAGGACACGGATATAATAAGCAAACTGCTGGTCATTTCCTATCCTTACCCATCCTTTTATCCTTATTATCACCGAAGAGAGAGCTTGATACAATCAGTTAGCATTAAACTAAATATACTGTTGAGATGCTCGATTGAGTGCAGAAATGGTTTAAAAATATATTCAGTGGTATTCAGCTTAACGGAAAAATAAACAGATAATTTATTATTTTTTTGTATTCTGTATTGAAAAGATATGCAAATAAGTTACCTTCGACATTCTTTGACGTGTGCACGTCTCCAACCACAACCACATTGACGCTGATATTCAAAAGTTTATCGATCGTTTCACATAACAGTGTGTTGTTATAATCCGAGTTACCGTGGACAAAGTGTAGGTTCAAAATGAAGAACTTTTTCCCTGCTATCCTAAAATCTTCGAATTGAGATTTAGCATTAATCACAGGAAATTATTGCAAAAGTATTAATAATATTCAAGCTATTATCAGTTTGAATGGCTCAAATTTACCAAATTAGTAACACAAACAAAGCTCTAAGTTTGCACTAATTTGAATGTTATTTTTTTCGAGTTGTACGTGTCACATAATATACAAATGTATTTACTTACGAAAGTTAAATTAAAAATATGTGCATATTTTATTTGAAGCAATTATTTTATTCCGAATTTGTTGGGTACATAATTAGGTTATAAGACTTTAGTTGGGAAGGGGGGATATGGAGATTTTTGAGGTGTCGAAGTGGGGCATGGCACATATATGGTTGGAAAACGCTGACCTAGCTAAAAATACTACCAAAATACAAAAAAATAAAAATAGCATATGGAAACACAGGTAGGGAAAATAAAATATTAATTATAAATTTTGTTACATCTATTATACATTGGCAATAAATGATGGGGCAAGAATAAAGACATTATCTTAAATGCAATTTTCAACGGTGGCGAAAAAAACTATTAGAGTTCTTTACTAATGAATTGCAATTCAAGAACAAATAATAGGGAGGTAAATTTTTATTATCACAATAGTGTAGTGCACTTACCTATGATAGTGTAGTTGATGTCGGGACAAAGAATGGTGTCAATGTTATTGATTTTATTGGTGTCTTCTTCAGATGTTTTTCTATTATTTATATTGTCATCTAGTTTTCTACGTCTATATATTTCTATTGGAATATTTCCACTAAATGCATCATATAGGAATCCAAACTTCTGCCTGAAATGGAAGCACAACAATGAAATGGACATAGACATATTACAAAGTATTTTTTTGGCTTGATATGCACGTCATCCGGGCTTGTGAAATTGGTCAAAAAATAATACATTAATATGATCGAGAAATCCACATGGATGATTCACGTGGTGGGATTAATACACTATGCATATGAGTAATGAGAATAACAAAGTGCAGAAGATATTTTGTAGATGAAGATGAGGAATGCTTTTTCATTTCGCAAAATTATTACACTACCAGTTCAATGATATTTGATGTCATTAAACAGTTCTCATTCGTAAATTGCATGCAACAAAGCTATCGCTGTGTGCAATTTAATCCGATTAAGCATTTGCAATAATACCAACAAATGCAAACAAATGAAGAAGAAAGTTACCATATCAAACAGTTTCTGTTCACTTTCTTTATAGTACTATCGATAAGAGCCTCATAAATTTGAATGTGATTTTCACAAGCAGACTCAATCTATAAAGAATGTAAATTTATCTTTATTGTAATTAAATCCATTAAGTTTTAATAGCCTCAGATTGACGGGTCAATTTGACGCTGTTAAGATCAATAGGTTTAGATCATACATACTTAATGCAACACGATTTCGGGTATCTTTTAACCCTCACATTTCATTAAATATCTTTCACTTTATATATCAATTATTGTAAAAGTGACTCCAATAGCGTTGTGTTCAATGCTGTGTGTTTTTGACAACTCGATGGAAAGTAAACTTTTACGCGTTGACTTGTAAATCAATTTATAGATTTGAATGCTGACCACGTCAGCTGTTCCTAGTCAGAACAGAAACTATTTTATGAGAATTAAACTGATTAATGAGTTAATCAACATCATATCTTGTTCACTGTTGACGGCTCATTGACAGACCTTGCGGTTTTAATATTATCGGTAAAAAATATAGATTTTTTTTACGTTTTCTCAATATATCCATCGGTCACATAAAACCTCCATTGTCGGCTGTTTTCTTTCCATTCGTTGACTCTCCGGAGTGTTGGCATATTTAATTCGTCACACAGCACCCGGAGGGCTTCTTCTTCCAAAACATCTTGTATGGCCAATATTGAAAACCTTGAATTAAAAAAATAAATATTCAATTGATGTTTTACTATGATTATAGAGATAACAAAGTAAGTTATCTAGTTTGTTAACAAATGGAAGTGTTATATAAGTTTTTGTTTATATGAAAAATCGCATAAACATATCAGTTATTATGTTTTAATTTAAGTAGTTGTGATATTATCATAAGCATTTAATTGAATCAAGTTGTAACTCAATTCATATAAGTCCAATTTGAATTATCAAGGAACCAATATATCTGCTTTTCCACACTGCTAAAAATACCACATGTCAATATATAGGCCATTGGATAAAACTTATTTTCTAATACAATTTTTACAATGATGATTATGCTGTATTTTATAAAAAATGCCAGCTGCATAGAAAATATAATGCTTTCTAAATATTTATATTTTCTTGATAAACACGGATGTGTGCAACAAATTCTCTATTGTTATAACATGCTGTGACAATTAGTACACGTAGCATTGCAAGATTACTTTTTTTCATTATGCTAATAAATGTACATTTTTACATATTTATTACAACACATGTATTTTAATTTTTGTCTGTCCTTAATGTAAAAATATTCATTACTAGAAAAATTTACCGAACATATTTATTGACATGTTTTTTTGGATTGTCACTTTCAGTTGAGAATTTCAGTACCCACAATTCAATTATTGTGTATTTCAATATCGAAAATGGACTAAGAATATATAAAGATCTTTAATTTAAAGTTTTTATATCAAAAGTAGCTAAATTAAACATTTTTATGTGACATGATTGCTTAAGTAAAAGCGCTAAATACAAGTCAATAGAAGCAATAAATAATAACTATTGAAAGCGCAGAAAGAATACATGTGATTGTCATATCAAATCAATATTGTCCTGTCAAAACATTGTAAATGAAAGAGAGATCTAAGTTCTTAAACAAAGGCCAATCCCAGAAATTGAAAGATGGTAATCTCAAGGTAGCAACGGCTAAGCTTCAATGATATTTTTTTTTACTTAGTTTGTGCGAACATATTTTATGACGTGAATTGCAGCAGACATATATTAACCTATTGTCGGCATCAATAATTTTAATGGATTTATTGCTATTTTATATTATATTGACTGGAATAGATATCAATTGACCCTATTTACATATTTTCTACCTAATAACAATTCCTACAGCTCAAGATTTATTTAAAATTACGAATTCTTAAAAAAGCTGCAATATGAGGCACGAATAGCTGTAGTGTACATCAGGGTTTCTCAACCGGGGTCCATAGCATGTTCTAAGGGGGCCACAGAGAAAATATTTTTTTCGAGAAGCTACAGCACAGTTTTGGGGGCCCACGGGTACCCTAAATACATAATAAAAACATAGTCAAAAAAAGACCAGTCATCAGTCTTGAGATCCAGAAATAATTGTGTCTTGAGTCTCGAAAAACTAATTAGTACAGCTATTGGCAAAAATATGAGACTCAAAAGTGCCCACAGGCTCAAAAATATTGAGAAACTATGGCTATAATTACAGTGGTGATCGGCGGTGAAAAGGTTGATTCAACTTTCAGCTTGACCTTTATGTGGATGCAAATGTTAAAATTAAGATGAAATACCAATAAGGAAACTTGTATTTAATTGGCAGTGTTATAATATAACTACAAGATAGAATTATAATAGAAAAAAGCATTATAATGTTAATATTCCTGATTCCATTCTAAAATCCTGCAGTTCTAACACATATTTTGTGTCTCTATTTTTGTTGAGCGATTGGCATTTAAAGAAATATTAATGCCAGCTATTGAAAACAATATTTACTAAAATCATCAACGCCGTTGTCCGTTACCGACGGATGAAAATGACTAGATTATTTTTTGAAAAATCAACAAACCGGCACGATGTCAATCATTTAAATCAACAATTGCCTATTTATGAATATCACTTGATAAATTAGAAAGATATATTTGTATATACAAAATGGTTTCACTTCCTCTCAACTTAAAATTCATCAGAATAGATAAAATGATAAGATATAAATGATGGAGTGTACCCACACAAATTGGCAACACATTATCATAAAAAGTCAATTGTTGAGATCAAAGTCCATGACGTGATTGTATGTTCGTTATTGAAAATAAATTCCTTTTTTAAATTGACGGATGTAAAGCACACTCACACTTAACCCTGCATAAGCAGTAAAACGATTTTAAGATTTTTAGGTAAGTTAAAAGTGATGATCTTTTGCCTAATAAAATCATTTTTCAATCTTCGTTAAGCTGGAGTTTAGTGTATCTTTTATATGCTAAAAAATATTATAAATCAAGTGGCAGTGTACACTCTCTATGCATAGCCGTAGAGACACAGAGGGAGAAAGCGTGTGTCGGTGCTGCGCTTTCAGGTGGACAGATATCCAAGAAAAATATATATATATTGTAATAATTTTGTAAGCTTAATGAACGTTTACCTGTTTTCTAAAAGAGTTCGGCAAACGACTTCTCTGAAGCCAGGGTTATTAGCTTTTTCAACACTGAGAACGTGTAAATTCCAAGTAGCTATCCTAAATGCCGGTTTGCCATCTGTTAGATAATTGAATTCTTCTTCTATTATAGGTCGGTGGGAGTAAGCAGACAGCAAATCAAAAATGTCATTGACGGGCGCCAAAGAAAATCCGTTTAAGAATTGAGGATTGTATTTGATGGGCATTGAAAGTGATTTTCGGTGACCGATAACTTTAGGAACAGCGCTACCGTTCAACAGAGCAATCTTAGCTAAATTAGAGTTTACGTGGCCGTTGGTGCCATTTGTTAAGCCATCTATTTCATTGACAACATCGAGAAGTTCTTGTTTAGGAATTTTACAAATTATCTGGGATTTTATTGAGCTGAGTCGCACGACGTCTATTCCTTTCACTTTTATAAGATCATCGAGCGACTTGAAAGGACCCTTTTTGTTTCTGTAATCTATAATATTGGCTGCGAGCTCTTGGTTCAGTCCGGGAATGCATTGAAGTTGAAATATCTTGACTGAATTTATGTCGATTGGTGTTCTTCCGGAATCAGAACTGCGGATACTGTCGAGAGATTGTGTTCTCGAACTGGAATTGGATAGCACTTTACGGTTGACCGTTATCTCTCCCCGAATTTCATTCAGCTTCTCTGCTCCCATTCCTGAAATGGTAATTTACCCTTAGACAACAATAATAACAAAGAAGTTGCTCAGTCGTTAATGAAGGCACTGCCCACTATTAGATTTTAAACTGCAGTATATTTTATTTACAGCTTGTCAAATAAGGTGACAAATACATTCAGCTTTCGTATAACATTGTATTATACCAATAAGATTGATGAATTGTGATACTTGTATAATGCAGTTCTGGCAAAAACGTAAATAAAAATACTACACGTAGGATTTGAGAATTCCTCTACACTGGTCCATCATATTCAACAAGTTGAAATGTCTTTTAAGTTAAGTAAACTTTCTAAGTAATTGATTTCTAAAGGGAATTTAAAAATTCTTAGCCCCTATCATGAAATATAAAACAATTTACAAGCTAAAAGTAGGCAATGGCTTATAAGTTTTATAAGGATAAACAATCAAAAAATATTGATGATAGTCTTCCAGTGATAAAAACCAACAACCGATCTTGAAAAGGTTTCTCGTATACAGGATTTCCTTTCCACCTTTCCAATCCTAAAATAACAGGGCGAGGCGAGAGCAATTATCTAACTACTAGTCCTGTCCTAGCCATCCTTTCATTTCCTATTCTCTTAAAAAAAGAGGGGTTGAGCAACTGAGTAACAAGCAGTTACCATAGAAAACAATACCTCTATTAGGAGGCTGTATGTTCGCCATTGGGAGTGGACATGGAATAAAAAAAACAGGATTGTAAATAAGATTGATAGATAAAAATACGCATTTTTGAGTTTTGTATTGTATATTTTAAAAATTAAGTGTATATAAACTTCTACAATTGTTTAAACCACAAAAAATATTTTTTTATAAACTTCAGAACCTTACACAATGCATATTTGCAATACACAATTATTGTAAAACAATGCGTTCGCGGAAAAATATAACTATGTTTTACGATTGTCAAGTGTACCACTTATTAATCATGTTATAAAAGTGGTATTTATAAAGTTTATCTATAAACTATTAACCAGCCCAGCGTTAGGTTTAAGTAACATAAGAGTGGGATTTTTCCAATTAAATATTAAAGAAAAAGATTTTTTTAACCATTAAAAGCAAAAATGACTAATAAATTATTGTTCAAATCATGGCAATAACTTTTTTTACACTCTGAGAACCTGTATGGAACTATAGTATAAAAATTTAAATTATAAATAATATAAAATTTTGGTAAATATGCTTAACATGCTACTCTTTTCCTATCTGAAAACTTACTAAATGTTGCAAAAAAAACATAACAATTTTCTAGGATATTGAATTGTGAAAAGGAAAATATCAAAAACACCAAACATTGGAATCGAGGAAAATGTTTATATATGTGAATTACAAAATATTAATTCGAAAACCTTGGCAAAATGTTTTATGGATTGTTCTTGTATACCTATTAGAAGAACGAAACATTTGACATATAATGGCTTTTTTTCATAATGATATTTGATTATAATCTTTTGTAATTCGCAATATTTTTTTCTACAGAACTGCATTGCTATTAGTAAGTAGCAGTAAATCTTCTGATAATATTTAATGAAGAGATTCGAAGCTTTTAAGATTGTACATTGCTCTTATAAACAGAAATAATCCTTTGTATACAAATTTTTGAGTTGAAGGTCTGGGTTGGGAGGAATGAAGCTACAAATTAACGATACATATAATTTAAATATGAAATTATTACCAGATACAAGGGCCAGATCATCCACTCGCTTGAAGCGACCAATAGCTTGACGGTGGTCCACGATTGCCTGCGATATCTGTCTTGTGATCCCGGGTAAGGTCATGAGTTGCTCTTCACTGGCGGTATTAATGTTCAAAAGTTCTACATTTTCGTTTATGGTGGTTATACTGAAAGTATGACTGAGACTAGAAGAACTAAGTTTTGACCTTCTGGGAAATGGTGATCTGATAGATCTCCTTCTCCCGCTTTTGATACCGCCAGAGCGACTCGGCGACTGACCCATCTTCAATGTCACACCATAATTTAATTTAGATTTATGTACAGTAAATTACTGGAATACTTTCATACTATTATAGAAAATTTAAGACTCATCGATAAATAAACGGACGGTTCCGGAAAAATATTGTTTAATAATATTTCGTTAATTCCATAAGGGTGATGTCGTAATATTAAAAAAAATATGATTTTTTATGTTCTATAATCACTTCACAGCTTGGAAAAAGCACTCCTATTTTTCTAATCATTTCGACGTTAGAAACTGTATTGTTCCGTCACATTTGACGTCCTTATGTGTCCATAGACTAATGCCTATAGATAGGAAACTCCAATATAAACAAGTGGTTCTTGAACATCCATTTTGAAATTGGTTAGTTGAGTAAAAAACATGGCAATATATTATTGAAAAAGCAACGGTTTTAATTTCAAATTTTATTATTTGTTTTGATCATGAAAATTCAAGACTTTTTGATTTAATAATAACGTAATTATTATAATATTACATATATGAATCAGATGAGTACACAAATGCTATAATAAGCCAACTATGTGGAATTTTTGTTCCAATTTAAATAATTTTACCTAAGGGTTCAACATTTTGAAAATTTTTGAACTAAATAGTTATCTCATTCAGACTACGAATTTTAAAATCTTATGTCAACAAGTTTATAGCGATGATAATTGTACCAAAATTTGACTGTATGCGTCGCACAGATGACCGTCTCGTAGCAACGACAATGGAATGTGACAATGCAATTGGGGGATTTGCGGCGAATATTTCAAGCCAGGGCGTAATCTGGGGTATTGTAATTAGGGGCCCCACTGTATAACGTACCCAAGATATTAATAAATGGACTCATATTTAGCTAGTTTCAAATAAGAAGCCAAATTGCATCAATGTGATCTTTTTGATGGCAAATTAAAAAACTTTACAAATTACTATTAAAATAGCCACACATTCAACATTGGTAGAATTTTTAAATTCTACATTTAAATAACAAGTCGGTAAGACTAGATAAGCAGGAAATTCTAGAAATCAATAGATTTAAATTCTTGCCTGATTCAGATCTATTGAATGATCAAATTAGTTTTGCAAGTTCTCCTTTACTTTATCCATAGCATTAATTTATATTAACTATTCTTTTATAATATTTTATATTTATTTTTATATTTTTTATTTCTTTGGTTAGAATTGATATGGTTTTAAAAAAAAACTTTTTCAGAATCTTCATGGCTGTTGATTTTGTTAAAGTATACATACTTACTACTTGGAAGCGGGGAAAACAGAAAATTATCATTAAGATATTAACTTTAGTAAGTATTTAATATAGCATTTTATATCACTTTATCAAAATTTTTCCAAATTTTAATTATGTTTGTAATAACCATCAGTCACCACTTGAAATTTATTAATCTTTGAAGATTTTTTAATTAGAGTTATAAAATTCCTTATACTATAATTTGTAAATTCTTTTCAATGTCAATTGTTGTTTACACCTTTTCATTTCAATTTATTTTTGTATAAATAGCACTGTTAAATTATGTATCTTATGCGGGAAAAGGATATAAAGACTTAGTCTGTACCCACCCTAGCAATAGCTTTAGTCAGGAAACTAGGATTCCGCTTCGCGGACACCTCGTATAGTTTCAGTGGGAAAATAAAGGTTAAAAAAAATGTATCTTATCAGTTGACCAGACAGTTGACAACGCTCGCCATGAGTGAAACTGGTCCTGACCTTTTTAAATAAAGTACAAAAGAATATTATGTTTTTATTAATATGATGAAATTCATTGGTTTCAAATGATCATTTTTATTCCAATGAAAAATTATTATTCATACCGCGGTGATCTCATTAGTAGTTTATGAGTAATTCAATAAGATAAGCTCACATACGTATAAGTTATGGCATACTACCTATTTGTAAAAAAAATATATTCGTATAAATCTATGTTGATCTATGGTCAAGTGGAAACGTCAGGCTTCGTCGATAATAATTGTAGATTTTTGTGATAAATTAAACACAAATACAGTGAAAGCGTACTTGTCATATTGAACATATACTGTGAGTAATTTCAGAAATTCTTTGTACAATCACTTTGTCTCCAAAGGTTATTGTGAGTCCATCTAAACATACCACTCCCTATCATTGAACTATTTTCAGCGATGATAGTGTTATCGTCATATATTATCTTTGAAAAATGAAACATCTGCCTAATATTAATAGACTCCCAAATTCCTGTGTGCTTTTCGGTAATTGACATTTCTACTTGAGCTAAAATTCCATCAGCTTTTCCAAATATTACAAGAGAATGAGATATTTTGATTCTGGTAAATTTTTCGATATCATGTATTTTCATATTTTCTATCTACTCTGACATGTGACATTGTAACGGATAATAGTTTGGGTAATTGTAGAGTATAGCTCGTCATGGATTATTACGGCGAAAAAATTCACAAACTAAGCTAAAAACAACGCCACGATTTAAAATTATTTTCGAGGGCTTAATAATCGCGTTAAATCACACATTAATATGAAGAACACTGACAAATAAATTATCCAAATTATGACATATTCTCACTGTACACCGCCATACTTTTTAAATTATCCTTTACTTACACATGGACTATTGCGGCAAAGTATGTTGAAAACAACGCCACGATTTAAAATATTTATTGAAGCATTGATAAATCACGTTAAAATCACACATTAAAAAGAACACTGATAAATTATACGAAATATTTCGTATCATTTATCAGTGCTCTTCTTTTTAATGTATGATTTTAACGCAATTATCAAGTCCTCAAAAAATAATTTTGAATCGTGGCATTGTTTTCAGCTTAGTTTGTGAAGTTTTTCGCCGTAATAATCCATGACGAACTATACTCTACAATTACCATAGTTTGCATTTTGAAACAAGCATTTAGGCAAATATTTTCGGATGACGTATTGTGGGAATAAAATACAACTCCGCCGTCAATTACAAAAAATACATTCCATGGATTCCCACCGTTGAGGCGTCGCATACTAAATACTAAACTAAAAAGATACTTATTGTGGCTTAAAATCTTAGTCTGACAGATTTACGAATGAGAATGTGTTTTTAGATCAGTAAGTTTTCTTGACAATGCTGATCAGCAGTATTGCTTCTATATTTATTTTCTTACAGGTCTGTCTTTCTAGAGTTACCTTCTTATTTGTGTTTACTGTTAAAAAAACATGAAATACCAGCTAGGGAGTAAAGCCAGGTTTTTAGATGAAAATGAATGCCTTTAATGTCGGTGGTTTTTCTAAATAGAATCGTCATCATTATTTTGTTGAACCATGTCTGCTCTCAATGTGTAGCATATTGACTAATAATGGAGCATCTCAACAGAAATTGTCCTACGAGAACTGGAGATTATTCAGTCGATCAACCTCTCTTTTTGGAGAGAGTAAGGATAGAAGGACAATGCTAGGACATAGCTGGTAGTTTGTTAAGCTCTCGCTTTGGGAATGTGGACATCCATGTCATAGAACTCTCATCTGTAAATCAATTAATGAAACTGTCCTCAATGGGTGCACACCGTTGACATCTTGACTACCGTCATTAAATCAAATATGTTTCAATTGACACACTTATGTGTCACAAGCTTTTGTTGATCTTAAATAAGAATTCAAATTTTTCAGATTCAGGTTCAAGATGGCCGATCAAGGATTTCCAGCTCAGCATACCACAACTACTTCGACCAGCGCCTCCATGGCGACGACGATACGCTTCGATCCCAGTTACATTAGAACTCGCCCTGGAATACTAAAGATAGTTGAGATTGTAAGAATTTCATACAATTATTATGATTGTTTTCGAGCAAAGTGATATGTGGGTTTTTTTATTACCCTCGGTTATAAGTCAGACACAATAAAAATTTCATTAGACTTCTATTCTTTGGTTAATGGTAGATATTTTAGCGGTTACGACGAGTTATGTGATTATTCTGGCTATTGACATATGGCACAGTTTGATTAGATATTTATAAATGGCAGCACGTGTTGAAAAATGTTGTGACCCAGATTATACTGGGTTATTCAGTTTATTCAAATATCTATAAAAATCCTCGCTCGCGGTTCCTGGGTGAAATGGATGAAAATGATAACATTTAAATATAATATACAGTGGAACCTCTCATAACGAGTAATTCGCATACCAAGCAGAAGAGATTGTGAAAAAAATGCTCCCTTAACAAGCGACATTTCGCATAACGAGTGACACAGTTTTGGAAAGATCACTTTCACATCGTTGCTTGCCTCAAAATAATTGTCAAGGCATGGGAAGGAGTTACCAAGAGAACCCCCACTTTAGCTTGGAAGAAGCTTTGCCAAGGAGCATTATCAAATGTGATTTTGAGGGGCTTGAAACAGTACCTGTGGAGTCTACAGTCAACGAAGTTGTATCTTTGGCCAATATCATGAGACTGGAGGTGGATAACAACGATATTGATCAGCTTGTGGAAGAGCACAGTCAAGAGCTGACCTCCGAAGAGCTTATGGAGTTACATTGTTTTTCACAGCAAGAAGTTATGGAAGAGAGTTGTCAGTGGAGGAGGAGGAAATAACAGAGCAATAATCTTCTGGCGCAATAAGAGAAATGCTGAAAGCATGGGAAACTGTTGCATCATAATACATTGAGAAGCATCACTCTAATAAGGAGGTGGCTATGCGTTTTACAAATATATTCAATGATAATGCTGTCACATTTTCACAAAATTTTGAAGCGTCAACAAAAACAAATGTCTCTAGACAGATTTCTAGTAAAAAAGAATTATTTATTTGTCATAAATAATAAACTAGTCGTTTTTTTATTGTTTTTTGCTAATCTTAAAAGCATTTCAGGTTGTTACGCTCCTTAACAATTTACAAGTGTATAATTTTATTTGAAAATACATACGTTAAAAATATAAAAAAATGATTTTTTTTCAGCATGGAACGTATTATTTTATTTTACATTGTTTTATATGGGAAAAATTGTTTCGCTTAACGAGTGTTTCACATAACGAGTAAGATTCTGGAACGAATTAAACTCATTATGAGAGGTTCCACTGTGATAACATAATTATTCACAAAAAATGAAATTTGATAAATTCATTTATTAGTAAACCTTGCGATGTTCTGTGTGATGATGTTTCTCAAAGAGGCGACACCCTTGTCACACTTTGCAACACAAGTGGAATAGCAAAGTTATCTAATATAATATTATATTAAAAATGAACTTCGAAAATGTTACCGCCAAATCTATCTAATAATATGGTGATGTAAATATATTTGATGTGTGTGTGTGTGTAGGGTACGATTCTTAAAACTAAAGGATATCCATAGAACTGATTTAAAAGACATGTTTATAAAAAAATGCTAGTCACTAATGAATGATTTCCGTTGACATATGCAAAATGACGAAAAGAGACTTGCTGCTTTATTCTTTGCGAATGCTGAAATATGACTTGTCTATAAGATAGATATATTATAGTTGAAACAGGTAATGATTCTGAACTCAATGGCTCAATTTTCTTTTTTAAATTCCAGGTTCTCAATCTTTTAGGATTCATATGCATTGAAGTATCTGGATTAAGTTACTTCAGTCGGGCTCAATTCTTCAATACTGCAGCTATGACTGGCTTCTGGTTTACTGGAATCATGCTCGCGTTGTATTTGTTCCACGCTGTGGAAAAGTTCTACAAGATTCCTTGGTTGAAAATAGAGTTTGTTTTCTGTGCAGTTTTGACTCTGTTTTATTTGATAGCTTCTTCATTGGCAGCATCGTTTGGTCAAGAAGCATTCTCTGCAGCTGCCGTATGTACCAACTCAACTATTTTATTCTTATGTAGAACAATTAATTTATTATTCTCATGAAAAAATTGTTAAAAAATAATATCATTACATTTATTTCCCATATCTTTGAGAATTATCGCTCTATTTGCCAAGTGTATTTGTAATTTATTGTTGGCTTAAACTTTGGTTTGAAGACAAATTTCTCATAAAAAGGATAAAGGTTATCAGGTCACCTATAAAAGAACTCATTATGCAAACACAACTGAGAGACTGTAAACATTTCAGTTAGTTAAAATTTAATGTCAATCTCCAAACAATATTTATTTTGATTTATTGATGCTTGTATTTTTTGAAATTATATCGACCAAAAACCAGGGTTGCCGAGTCGGGTATAAAAAAACGATTCTGTCACTGGCTTTAAATTAAAAACTTAACTTACATATATGTATACCATCAGATGATCTTTGGTCAGCCTAGCATGCTTTGGCAACATTATAGATTCTTGTGGTTTAAATACAGATTAAATAATTAAAAAAAAAAAATGGATCAGTCGTAAGATTTTTCCGACTCAAGACACCGGAAAAAAAACACCTGACTCAACAGCCCTGTTAAAAATATACATAACATTTGTTAAAAACTGGTTTGAAAATTATGTTTTAATTTAAAGCCACATCATGTAAAAAACAAATGAAAATCTCACCTATCAGAACTCATATTTTTTTTCAAAATCTATATATTAACACATTGCTTACGGCTATATTTTTTAAAAAAAACTGACTTGCGGCGGGTGATAAATAATCGAGACAAAGGGAGTTTAGAGAAGAGCTCCGCACTAAGCAATCGACCTCAATTACGTCAGTAAACTTCAAACTGTGAGGTGCGTATCAACAAAACGAACTTTTTTTTAAATAAATAAAATAATATATAATGGAAAAAATATATTTAGACGATGTGATTTAACTATTTTCATAATATACAGTAAAACTTTTTATTATAAACATCTTAGACTTGGTGACCCATAACCATTTTTTTTGATACAATTAATATTTGGAGAATATATTTTTGAACATTTTAAAAAATCCTAGCAGGTGTCCCATTCTGAGCATGGTGCACTCTGAGATCGGGCTTCAAGCCACAACATCTACGAGATTAGTTTAAGAAAGTGAAGTGATTAGTAGAACCATCTGAACAATGGCAGCCTATTCTTAACACTCAAGACCCCGGCCCCGCACTAACGCGGAAATGGTCGTTATCCGTTAAATCCCGGCCCCACGCTAGCGCGGGTTTACACACGTGGGCTAGTAATCAGTATCCGTTAAGGCAAAACTAATTTATTTCGAGTTTTTGTTTTTTTTATGCTACTCAAGAGGGTTTGTTGCGTATGTGTATTTTTTTGTGTCGATTTACTTTATTATTTATGATTGAAAATGACTTTTGAAATAAGATATGTTTTGCTTAAGAATACTTAAAATTAAAATATTTTACGAGTTGACTTTTACTTTTATTAGACTTAAAAAACATACTGCTGTTCGTTTTATATTTTGTAATATTATTTAAATAAATTTTAGTACATTTGTGTTGGTCGAAGACAACACATTCTCGTTTCTGTGATCGCGATATATTTTCTGCTCTTGTTTTATTGCATTCAGAGTTTAAAATTTTTAAAAAATGTTTGTGTTGTATAAGTAATGTGATTAAAGAGGTAATTTAAAAAAATATTTCAATTTTTGCATTTTTTTCTTTAAAAATATTTTTTGTCTATGAAAAATCGAAAAGAAAGTGTCGTTTTTTACTTATTTTTGCTATGCTAATCATTTTTTTTGTGTTCGCCAAGTTAAACTCATCGGCAAAAATAAATTTTAAACGTTTTTTATTGTAACTTGCTAAATATTGGTTTGGCTTGCAAGACGATGGGTGAATGCGTCATACATGCCATACATGAAAATTTAATTGATTTATTGCGTAATTTATAAGTAAAAGTGACAGTGTTGTTAATATATAGTTTTAATCTTATGTATTTTGAAAAATGATTTCGTTAAAAAAGCACATAATACGTCAATGCAAACAAATGTTACACAGTTTGAGATTTTCTGGATGCCGTAAAAATCAAACTATTAAGTGTCATAATTTATTGGTTCGCATGGTTATGGGCATTTACTTTAATTACGCGTGTCAAATTTTTATTATTTTCGGTTCTTTTCAATGATGTCATCGTCAGTTAAATAATGCATTTTTATCGCGTCACATACTCGTTCACAAGACCATTCATAGTCCCAAAAACTAATCACAAAGACCGTAAAAACAAATCGCAAACTTGCTTGCAAAAATCTAAATAGTAAATAAATTCAAATACACATTACAATATGACACAAATACGGTTTAAAAATCTCTATTGTCTCAAAAACAAATGGCAAAAGTTCACAAATTATTTAGTATAATAGAGTAAAATAAACTTCATATACGATTACACAATAAAGCTCGTTAGTATATGTAACACGGTTTAACAAGCAAAACTTTTTAACGGTTTAACTGCAAAAAAATAGCTTGACGCGGAGAATATTGTTAGGTACTGCGCTACCTAAGAATGACGATTCTAGCATCGTTTTCATTTACATATTTAATCGTGTTATTGAACCAACAAAGACTCGATAATCGAAGTTTTGCCTTTGGCGACATTTTCCAATCACACATTAAAGTAAATATGTCAAGAAATAAGGTGTTTGACATGCGTTTTTATATATGGAAATCAAACGCACAAATTTGTGCACACCGTCACAACAGAACATTTCTGAAATGCACAAATTTGTGCACACCGTCGCCAATGTGTTAATACTCGATAATGTCCGAATGATTGCATGATTGCATGATTGTCCGCGATTTCCCCTCCCCCTGCCCCTCCCCCCACCCTCCTCACCAGCTCCGCTGACGCAATATTTTTATTCATACTAAAGACATATTTTCCCAATACACTGGTTTATTATTTGACGAAACAAATCAAATCAGTGAAATTTCTCATACAAAAAAACGCCGCGATCGTGGATCGAACTCAGATCTCTGGATTACCAGTCGAGCTCTCTATCAACTGAGCTAACGTCATAAATATCAGAAGCGATAAAATACATTATATAAATCAAGCATTTGAAAATGGAACGATATTTGTGATTCACAAACTGACTTCGATTGTTTGTATTCAAGATTCAAAAATGGAACACCTGTCAAATAATGAATGTGGAATATTTTACATAATGTAGTTTCGACAGTTAAATGCAAATATTCCATGTGTGTCATATGTATGCTGACGGCTATTAAATATTTTACGTTTTAACAGAGGGTATTTAGAATTTATCCCGATAATTTAATAATTTTGTATCTTTTGTTTTAAATAACGAGTAAACGAGAATATGCTTTGGAAAAGGTAAAAAAAGCTAAAAACCTGAAGGTAGTGGTTCGAATCTAGCCTTGAACGTTTTTTTTGGTTTATAACATTTTTTTTTTTGAAAACTTTCTTTTTAAATCACATTACATCTTGATCGTATGAAAATAAATGCTATCAAAATAACAAAATCCGATTGACTAGCGAAAAATGTTTTTCAAAAAATAAATATAAGACGCAATTATTTCAAGATTTGTTTTTAATCTAGGTACATATGTGGTATAGTTAGTTGTTGGCGAAAGCATAATGTGTAATAAAATAACTTCAGTAAAAATCATTATATATATTTAAAAAAAACAATTTCTGTTTGGAGAATCAGTCAACATTTTGATAATTTTGTTTTGATAAAATGTGCAATTAATTTATACCATTTTGCATGTGAAAAAATGATTATTAGCAAACTTAAACATTATTTCAAAAATTAAGTAATTTACAATTTAGAACTGCAGGGCTGTCGATATATGTGCCGAGGTCGAATTTCACCTGGCGGCCTGGCAATTTTGCGAAAAATTCGCGAAAATTGTAATTTTACTAAATTCACTATAATTTGTAAACCAATTGAGATATCTTTACTTATCCGATTACAAATACGCGTCCGCGGTCGTTAAGCTATTAATACATCAGAATAATCTCACACAGCCATTCTAATATATAAAAATGAAATTTTGTTCGTTTTTTATGCATTGTCACACGGCTCATCTGGTTGCAATAAAACTTTGACAAACTTTTTGCTTGCACTTCCGGGAAGGTTATAGAAATAGTAAAATTAACTTACAGTAGGTCTTATATAAAAAAATCAATGTTTGTATGTCTGCCGTACAGTTAATTTTGACAACGAATGCTTGCACTTGCGCGAAGGTTATAGTACAATTAACTTACAGTAGGTGGCGCGTGTGTCGTACCATAGACAATCGGTAGCAAACATCAAACAGACAGAAAAAGAAAATATGCACTTCAATAAGCACAATTAAAACACAAACACTTTCTTTCTTTAAGTGGCATTACAACGCTTACCGGATAGTATTGTATACAAAAATATAAATTTGTTAAAAAAACGCCCGGCTCCTGCGTGACTTGCATAGAAAAAATTCGTAGGCTCCTATGTGCAAAATCTCATTCAATAATATATAAAAAGTTGTTAGCATATTAATATATGTTTCTTTTCATTTTTCAGTTCTTCGGATTTTGTGGCATGATTGCTTATGGCTTTGATGCATTCTTGAAATTTGGTGCCATCCGAATGGGTAGATTGGAGCAGGGTGTCAAAGTTGTCAGCAGAGAGACGACCAGCCCGGTGGATGTGCAGACATATTAAGTGATCGAATTAACGCCTGTCAACAACTTACTATTTTAATTATTACATAATAAGCACCAACACTCTCAAGATATATAATTGATGATAAAAACTAGGTTAGCATTTAAGCGACAATTATGTATTTTTTTCGTAACAATTTAATTGTATGTATATCATTTAAATTGTTATTTACGAGTCTCGCATAATCTCACATTAAAATGAATGTTGCACTGAATCACAGAGTGCATTTATAACACGAGCAGCGAGCTACCTGACTAAACTTTACCAGATCAGTTAAGTAATTATTTTTCACAAGAGTTATGTCAAAATAATACCATTTGTTTTAATTATCATTTAAAAACTATTTAACTTCTTTTGTTTTTTGAATATTTAGTTTTAAAAGCTGTTGAATTTTATTGGAAGCTCTCGATGCGAATGATCTAGAAATTCATATTTTTATATTTCGTATTTATACACCTTTTTTGTAATAATATAAACCGACCAAAGTATATATTGAACATGTGTTATTTGGGTGTACAGTGAGATATTATTGTTTTTTTTAAATGAAATATTTGTTCGTTAATATTTACCTCCATGTACAAGTTAATGATATAATTAATACATTCTATGAACCAGTTTTTACTACAAAAATATTTTTGATATTGAAAATGAAATAATTTTCTAATCTGTGCTAAATTTTATAACTTTTATTGAATACATATTTTTGGAATGGTATATATAAAAATTCACTTTTCATGTGTAGCGTAATCAGCGCCTTGTAACATTTTTGCTTTGATAGCGGTGGAAGAGATCCCAGAATAATTAAACACTATTAATGGAATGAACTCTGCAGTCAATGATGAACAGTATTTAATTTTCAATTGATTTCAATGAATGATTGTCTAGTCAAATCATTTCATTATAGCTAACAGAGGTCTGAAAAATTATCTCATATGTAACAACGCAAGTGTCTTGCATTGGTAAGACAAAAATCTTTGCTTAAGTCAGCTATTAAACGCTTTACATTTTCGATTCTATAAAAAATTAGTATTTAAACCATTTAACCAATGAATGCTCAGTTAAAAGTATCAATTATTATTTGGTCCATTGCGGTGATAACCGACATAAGAGTAACTGTAATCGTGAAATCAAATTTTAAATCTTGATTTTAAAGTTAACGCTGGCATGTCAAATGCACGACTGTAAGCATAAGGCCTGTATCATGATGTACCCTATGAAAGGTAGTTTCATAACTCAAGAAAGGACAATATTAAAAAGTAATTTGAAAATACTCGAAGATAAATTTAAGGCACTATCATTAATACTGAAGTTTTATAAAAATTACGTTATCTCAAGACATTCAATATTATAATATTTTATTTTGCAGAAAATAGTGTCTAGTGTTTTATGTTTAGAAAATTATGTCTCTTTATTATTATCCTTTCAAGGTTTCTATTGTAAAATAGCTAAAATAATTACTCACCCACGGTGGGAAAACGCATTTGGCATGCCCGATTTAACATGACTGATCTGTATAGGAAGATTTACACACACAACCGTAGTCGTGAATGATATTTCTTTTTTTGCTGAAAGTCCTATTATGTGTAATATTGCATTAGCAATCATTCTGAAAAGCCAGTATTTCAATATATTATTTATTCAATCATTCTTATGATAAAACCGTATAAGTAAATTTACTAAAATGACAGTATAATCTTATCGCTGTAATAGTTTTTGTTACTATACTTTCTGAACTCGAATATCAGATGATAAATTCATTTAATGATACTTTTTAAGATTAATTATTTGTTAAGTTCATAATTAATTGTTATATAATATGTTACTGATTTATATGTTAAGCCTGTAACAATTTGATTATTTCTAATGTAGGTTAAAGAATGCTAGTTTAGCTTTGTTATACAAATGTTTTAATTTTCATTTTCAACATACCAAATAATCATAATGCAATTTATCACTGCCACGAAGCAGATATGATTTTTTCTACTGTTAGATTGGTTCGGGCAATTTTCACTGGTGTAATAATACTACAGTGAGCGGTCTTTAAAATTGTCGAAGTGCAGTTATTTTTCAAGTACGTAAACACATTTGTATGGTAAAGGTTTATCTATAGTATTGTATGAATTTTAAATTTAAACTATAAATCTGATCTAAAACTATTAATATGTCAAAGTATTCAGCACCAACGAGAGAGAGGTAGAGTATTTGAAACAAAATGTTCTCAGGTATGGCTTGTTTGTTTCGATAAACGGTTGGTGCTTTTTGTTGTTGATTAAATTGTTGATCTACGAGAAGACTGAGAAAGGGATCGCATTTATTAAACACGGTTTAACACCTTTTGTAAAGCCTGAGACAAATATTCTGCCAAAAGCGAAATCAACTCTCAGGGGCTGTAATATAATATATCTATATTTTCATAATTTTTCTAATACTCTTGTGTGAAATATATATTTGTATACGGAAAAAGGAATACTATCTACTCTCTTGCGTAGCTAACAGTATTTAAGAAAGTGTGTGAGAAAAACTTAAATTGTTACCGTCCTTATTAAGACATGACTGTTTTATAATAATAATTTTAATAAAAGGCACCTTTTCTAATCTCACGCCAAACACTGATATTAACACTTAACATTAATTTTCAATTTGAATTCTTTTTTTAATATATATCACTATTAATTAAGCCACATCCAAGGTATTAAATCACTCATTTTTTAAAGCAACGTGGTAATATTTTTTCACTGAAATTTGAGGCCGTAGTGCCGTCGCGGTTCTATCAAACTGCAATTTATAAATTTATCACAAAAGAAGCAGCCAGAGAAAAGATTACGAGAATGGCTATTCTTAAATGAACAGATGAATATAATGTCACCAGATATTATGCCGCGATGGCGTAAATGTCACAGAGTGAAACAATTAAGTATTGCTTTATGTAACTATTTTCATCAAACATATCAAATTAAGAACCACGGATGATAATGGAAACCTCCATTTAGGCACAACGAAATTGCATATTTTATTCATAATATATAATTTTAGGCATTAAAAATTGAAATACATATATTTGGAAAATTTTACGACACTATCATAGACTATGAATTATTTTATATAACCTTGTATTTTTTTCATGTATTGTAAACAGTATTGCATTGGTAAAAATGGAACCCTAAACTTATATTGACAAAAGGAAAACTTTACATCATTCCAAATTCTGTTAAGAATGCTAAACAATTTCTGCTTCTGGTAAATCCTGATTCATTAATAATATTGATCCTTGATGGCATATTAAGCAATATATGGGTTGGATTTGAAATAGTGACATAAATTGGAGTTTTTGTACAGAAAAAGTGGACTTTGGACTACATTCCCTTAAGATTGAGGATTTTTTTTGATATAACTGATCTATATAATCAGATATGTACTATTGATGTATGTTATTTAGCAGATTGAAATGAATTACAGTATACTCCCAATTATCCGTGCATGAATTCAATATTACAAAATATATGGGATTTAGTTTGAGCTATTCTTGATTGATTCATTTATAAAAATATCTTATTATTTTGAGTGTAAAATTATAATATGAAATTATAGTGAAAATGCTTGATAATTACAATAAACTTGTTTTACTGTAAGATTCCTGTAAACAAATCAAAATTGCAGATATTCTTAATACATAATAAGTATTCAGCATCGTAAAATTTATGGCTTGCGATAGAATTAAAAAATATTATAAAATTAATACAACTTATTCGTGCGACCCCTCCCCACCATTAGCTGGATTAGAAAGAGTTTCCTGTATTTATTAATTGCAGAATAAATTGAGTATATATTTTCAAAATTTAGTTTTCATTTCTAGGAGATATTGAAGTTAATTAATGCACAGTTACAGTATGTTAATTTATTTCTTGAACTGTCGCAAGTTGTTCATAAATATTTCAGTTGAAAAAACAAAACAAAACTGTGTCCACATTTCTCCAAAATAGACGAATGAATTTTATATTTATTTTTCTTCTAACATCTAACTCATTTATCAATTGATCAATTGATCTCAAAGTATAATATTTGTTAATAGCGTAATTATATACAATAAATTACCTTTTGAACCATATCTTTACACTTGTTAAAGATCATCTACAATCGTTATTGATCTTTCCGTCTTATTTCTCAAAAAGGGTGTACGCGTTTTTTGAATCTTTTTAAAACACACTTACATACTTACTTTTTTATTATATACATGGTAATAGGGTAGTAACACAAAGACGCATCTACAAATCAGCAAGTTTACAGCAGAAAAGTTTGTTTTAGAGATTTATAATAGGCTTAAGAAAAATTCGAACACAATGGATACGAATTTTTTCACATTGCTTTTTATGCGTTCATAGTCCATCGAAAGGCATACTATAAACACACCAATGAGTGGTACGCTATTATGCTTATTTTTTAAAATTTAAACCATATATCTTTAAGATTATACTAATATCAGTAATTCTTTTGAAGATACGTCTTTGTGTCAGCGATATAACTGATTATCATGAATAGTCCTGCATACTAAAAAACATTACATTTTTGTGCTTCTAATCCATCTATGGGATACTAGTAATTATTGAACATCAAATTGTTTAAACCCTAAATACACATACTCATTCAATGTCTTGCAGAATATTTGATAGATAGAAAACAAGTTTATTTGACTAATTCCACAATTTATCAAGACCGATTTCACTTATTGTGATCATTTTCAATTGCTTTCCCCCACGATTTCACAGATAACGCTTAAAAAAAGATTGTATAGAATATTGAGAATTTATGCAGTATTAAATAATTATATTTAGAATAATTGATTTTTCTCTATCAACTATTTTCAAACTTCATGTCTGAAAAATGACCTGTCATGTCATTTTTATTGTGTTCACAATATGAAAGTATTTCGTAGTGAAACAATCACAACACACTTACAGAATGAAAATTAGTCGATTTGTCAGTTTTTGTGAATGATTAATCTTACAGAAAATAATAGAGGAACCTAATGTTTTATTAATTTTTGACACAAAAAAATATATTAATTTATTAAACTTTTCGTCGCAATACGCATGTATCTGCAAATCACAATACTGCCATATCAAAAATGATAAATTTTCTTTAAAATTTCAATACTTTTAACTCACTTTTTGCTGTAATTTTCTTGCCATTTCTGTGTTACACAACATTTTCTTCATTGTTGTGGAATTTGATAAGTATGAATAATAAATTTCCTTAGAAACAATCTCATTTCAAAAAGAAAAAAAAAAACATAACATATTGGGAATGTTTTACTATGTTTGGAATATCTTATATAAATAACTATTACTTCTATTGAATGTTTATATCTTGAGGATTTTATGTATATTTCTCTTTTACAGTACTGAATATATGAATATTGTATGATATGTAAAATATAGTTTAATTGATCAAACTCCCTATCCTTCACCTCTGTTGTAATAACACCAAAATGTAAAAAACAGGAAACTTAACCTAGTGACTGCGAATGTCTCAGCGTTCGCATGTATTTGACTTCAATATAAACCAAACCAATTATATTTAAGTGTTCTTACCAGGGCTGTGGAGTCGCGTGAAAAAAATACGACTCCGACTCTAGTTTTAAAATAATTACCGACTCCAATAATTTTTTTTAATAATTTCATTTTAAATTATATATATGTATACCATCAGATCATCGTTAGTCAGCCAAGCATGAAATGTTAACACTTTTGACTTGTTTTTTTAATCCATGTCCGCTCCCAATGTGGAGCATATGGCCTCCTAATGGAGGTATCTCAACAGAATTTTTTCCACGAGAACTGTTTGTTACTCAGTCGCTAAACCTCACTTTTTTCAAAGTGAGTAGTAGGGAAAGAAAGGTAAGGCTAGAACAGGACTAGTGGTTGGCTAATCGCTATTGCTACACCCAGTTAAAGGATTAAAAAGGGATGGGAGAGGAAATGATGTGAATTGACATCACGAACACCCAGTCTTCGATCACAACTTTGAATTGAATAATTCTCAAATTTACTGTGATCTGACCGGGAATCGAACCCAGACCTGCGTGATCGGTAAAGCAAGCTCCAACCAACTGGGCCACAGTATTTTTTTTTGTTTAAATACACACCATTAACCTTTTCCCCACTATGCTAAAAAATCCCTTGAGCTCCGATGATATGTATTTTGTACAACATATGAAAAAGTGATTTAAAAATCGGAAAAATTCGAGTATTAATGAATATTGATTTTATTGATGATATTTCAAGTATAAATTTATCATTTTTTTGTAATATTATCGCTGAAAAGTGCCTGAAATCAAGAAAAAAAGCATCGCAAATAGCCGGCAGAACCACTGCATCGAACGACTTATATGCTACTGAAATATCGGTCGGCCATGGTTACAAAAAGTACACGCATGCCAAATGTTGACCAGTGGTTTCAAATATTTTTCGTTGAATAAAAAGACAATGCGTGTAAATACCACAAATATATATTTTCATTACAAAAATGCATGTAAAATATAAAAAGAAATTGAAAATTGAACATGAAAAAAACTAATGAAGATACAAAGACAAAAATGTAAAAAATAATGCAACTGGCATTACACATAAAAAAATACAATAATAGACTAAATAAATTGAAATAAAATAAAAAGGTGTTTATTATTGATGATTTCTTAATTGTATGTTATAGGTGTTAAGCATTTTAATTTTGTGTAATTATAATGTCATTTATGAATCCTTTTAATTGTTAGTAATTGCTTACACCTTTTTATTTTATTTCAATTTAACTTGTATAAATAGCACTGTTTAATTTATTTTCCTTATCAGTTGATAATGCTCGTGAGGAGCGAAACCGGTCCTGATCAAATAAATTTAAGTGGAAAAAGTACTAAAAATCTTTTATTATTTTTATATTAATGCCATTCCACCAAGTATTTACAGTGAACACCTTAAAAGTAATAGACTAAATTTAAATGTTTAGTGTGCGTTCACTTTCTCACAATCAGAACACGTAATCATTTTTTTTCTGTGTCGTACATACAGGTTTTTTGCAAATATTGCAAACCAACGTGCTCTTTTTTTAGTTGGATAAGGCAAAATCTACAAGATTTTACCGGCGCTCGAGATTCTATAGATGTTACGCTCTCTTGTGAATTATTTGTAATATCAACTATTACAGCCGTTTCTGGTGATATTGTCTGATAATGTGCCATTACCATGTCAATTGCGTCTTTTTGTGGTTTGTGAAATTTAAACGCGCTATTTTTCCTTTTTCTAATATTGGGGTTAGCCATTTCTAAGCTGAGCTCTCTTATAAAAAAAATTCGGTGATTTCTATTATTTTTTTTCCACTCAGGATGCTTCAAAGTCCATAATATGTAAGAATAGCATACTTAATAAGTATTATGTGATTATATCAGCGAGATTAGTAAAATAACTAGACACAGATTAAATACAATTAAAATACGATTATCTTTTATCATAAATCGTAAGAGAAACTAAATAAAACCATAATTCGCTATTTAAAAATTACGACACAAACCTTAATTATTTCCAAACTAATATTTTCGTAAACTTATTCCATTGTTACTTTAGAGTAACGATATAAAAAAAATAATCACCAATCGCTTGAGAGCCACTGTATACGGGTCAGTCCAGACAGTCTCTATCGGTCGAAGTAAACAATACGACAAAGAAAATAGTCCCTTTCGCACCATACGAAGTCAAAAATATGTATGCGTCAATATGCGCATACACGCGCACACAGACGAGGTGTGCTGGAAAACATTTATGTATTGGTGAGTTTATCCCCGATTTGTGGACAAAATATTTTTTTCCTCCTCTCCAGATGAATAATTATACAAAATATTTTTTTTAAGTAATTCGTAATTATATTACGGAGGAATACATAAATTCTGAATCTCGTATCTATTATATTTCATATCGAAAATCACGTTATTTGAGTCGAATTGTAGTAAATACATATCAGCGGTAAGCAAAGGTTAAATATATTTTTCAAAAAAAAATCGAGCCGCTCATTTTTCCCGACTCCAACTCCGGCCAAAATACTGTGACTCAGACGCCCTGGTTCTTACAACTACAAATATTACGGTACAATGAAAAGAAACATTTCGAAAAATGTTGCTGTATTCAAAGGGTTAATAAGGAAAACTGCAAATTTAACATAATTTTATTTTTTATTATCCAGTATTGAAAAATTACTTAGACGATATACATCGCATTATTTGAAATGAATAACAAACATTCTTATTCATTAATGAACATACACTCATATTTAACAAATTTCTTAAAATTATTTACGTTTACTTGCTGAACCGTTATCCCCTCCACCAGCCTTTCGCTTTCTGCTATAGTTTTGTTTGTGACCACCTTTATTGTGGTGTTGTCTCTGTCTTCGCTTCACCAACTCGCTAGTCATCTCATTGAGGAATTTCTTCTCTTCCTCACCTTCTAAGAGTGCACACGGCAGTTCTGATTCTTCGATTTTGACTTTGCCGTCGGTGCATTTTTCAAATACTCCTTTGGCGGTGTCCTCTTTTTGCAATCGGATCCAAGCCTTTCCGTCTTCCATTTTGACAAATGCCACATCACCTCCTGTAATAATTTAAATGTGACTTAAAGGAAAAAATGCAAACATTTTAACGTCTTATAGTATAAGAATACATATTATGTACCTTCAAATGATATTTCATTGGGTTTTAACAAACATGGAATGCAGTTTTATGGAATACAATAAAAAAAAAAATTAGAATTCTTTTTGGGGAACACGAACCAAGTTTTTTGGGGGATTATTATACACTATAATGGTGTCAGTCTAGCACAGGGGTGGGGAAACTTTTCATTTCTAAAGACCACATTCATTTATCTGATTCAACATAAGGCTGCAGTATAGAAAACGTTGACACCTTCCTCCCATTTTTTTTTTTACTGTCGAACATATAATGGGTTGATTACGCTATTTTTCCAAACGCTTGCGTATAATTTTTTGATGTATCAGAGTAGCCAATAGGCCACAGGTTCCCCTCGCTGGTTTTGCATGTTAGGTATTACAGAATGGTTTAACACTATCAAAATAGATTAAATACATATATGTAAAAGGGGTTCAAAATTATAGTTAAAGTCCGATAGATGGTGATTTTAGGTTTTTTTATAAATATAAAATCAATCATATTACCTAAGCCAGTGATAGTCTCCTTGATATGGTCACGTGTCATACTTTCAGGTACTTCAGACAGAACTAATACAGTTCCTGTGGGTAGTGTGAAAGTAGGTTTCTTTTCCTGGAGAAAAAATTGCATCATTATTATTCAATATGTTTTAAGACGTTAATGACAACAAATATTATTTTTCACTTTTAAGGTGTTCACTGTCAATACTTGGTGGAATGGCATTATAATAAAAATAATACATTTTTAGTACTTTTTCCACATAAAATTTATTAGATTAGGACCGGTTTCGCTCATGGTGAGCATTGTCAACTTTTTAAAAATATTATTTTCATTAAAACTCCCCTTACTGTGACATTAAAGAAAAATATGCATGGCACAGTGCTGTGAAACCGTCCACCACATAACTGATTTAAAATAAATCAAAGTAATAAAAACATAAAAATATTCATAGGTATCCCAAATACTACGATCGCCATGAAGGTCACAGGCAATGTTGCCTCTAAGGCAAGAGTTTAGCTGTGCGGAAATTTCAAAGGCTGCGCAGACCGATCAAATATTAATTAAATAACAATCTTGTAGTGCGCGTCAATCCGGAATGAGTGCGCGGGGGCTTTCCAACTACTGCGCACCTTAGAGGGAACGTTGGTCACTGGTAACCGGCAAGGAAGGCCTAGCTTCGAGTTATTATTCGTTAGACAGCACAAGTGGGCACACTTACTGTGAATATTTTATATGAGATGACCTGAGAAATAATGATCACGTAAAAATGCATAAAAATAATCAATATACAGTCGAACTTGGTTGTTACGAGGAAGATGGGACCGACTGAATTTTCTCTGTTATATCAGAGAATAGGTATTTTTAATGCTTACAAAAATACCCATCACATGACGACATGAAGTGTCTGGAGCGGTCACATAACACAATAAGTCGCAATTCAAACAAAAATACACAATTAGAATTTATTTGCACACATATTACATTTTTCTGTCAATTCACTTTTCTTATAAAATTTAAAATTGATACTCTTTTCATTGTTTTCACTGTCATTATTCTTAAATTTCCCCTCAAATTACTCAACCCATTAAGACTCCTGGGCCCTCGTGCTGTGCAAAAAATCGGCGCTGGTAGGTACCTACTGACTTCAGAAAGTGTGAATTTTTTACCTGCATTTCAACCATATGCGCATATACTTTTTCAATGTTGTTGCGAAAACACCAATTAGGTAATTAAACACTTAACTAGTGACATAAACGTAATCCAATCCCGGCGGCATCGATCAAGTTAACTGCCCTGTCGGATTTTATTGCTTAGGATCGAAAATGTAGTTTTTAAACGACCAACACATTAACAGTTATAAGAAAATTTTTGATGATATTTTCGTTCGGTATGCCCGAGAAGTAGCTTGTTATAAAAGTGAATAAATGTATGGAGAAAACCATAGACTAAAATGTTCCCTCATTACATCTGAGATCCGTGATGGTAATAACCGAGTTCGACTGTATTTTCATTGAATAATTAATACTCATTTTACATTCAAATTGTTTGGAAATCAATTTGTTAAATTATTTATAAAATAGTTTCAAGTCAACCGTCTGGTTATTAAAGAGTTGAAAAAATATCAACAGCCGGACAATGTAGCTCAGAATTAACAAAAAGTCAACAGAAAATACACAACTTTGCACACTGTGATTGTGAGACATGATGGCTTTAGTGTTTCCTGTATGCTTGATAAGGGCGACTTTGTTTCTGATTTTTGACAAAATATTTGCTGCATTCAATGAAAGAATGTATATTATTTTTTAATAGTTAAATGTAATAAATAGTTTGAGATAAATTATTTCATATCAACATTTTGTGAACTCTCTAGTGACAAAGGATTATAAAAGAGTTGCATTTAAATGGCTAACTTATGAAAAATTTAATATTTTTTAATGGGATGTTAATAATGGCTCTTTGGTATCGGTATTGCATTAAAGTCTGGGGATCTGTTAAAGTTTGATGAATTGCTGTCAGTGATTGATTACCCTGGCAAATGTGCTGATTTACCTCTTGTCTCTGTTTTTGCTTCTTGGAGTTTTTGCTTTGAGTCTCTTCGTACGATGCTTTCTTTTCTTCCAAGTATTTAGCTTGCCATTCCCGTCGCAACTCAGTGTCGCCAAATTTGACCGACTCTTCGTTGATAAAACTCTCGGCATGTTCCTTGGTTTTGAATGTTACAAACACTGATCCTTTGAAGAGCCACTTCTTCTTTATTCTGTCTTGATACCGTCGTAAAATTACATTTTCCGGATTGTTGTACTTCTTGAAAAAGTCCAAGCAAGTGTCGACTGTAGTATCTTCTAGTGGGAATCCTTTGGCATAAATAGTACGTGACTGGAGTTCCTTTCGCCTTTCTTCATTCAACTCCGGGAGAGGAAGTTCTGGTGATCTGCGGATTTTGCTTTTATCCTCACTGACCTGCAATTAACATGACATTCAATATAATTTCAATTAAACAGATTCACTGTTTAAAAAAAAAAAAAAACCTATCATGTTTGAAATTTAGAATACTGACTGTTTAAAACATTTTATTATGGATCTTAACTAAGTGTCTACAAGTAGTTCTTACTGTACTTGGCACTAATATAAACTTGTAATTATGTTGGTATCTTTGCAAAAATTATCCAAGAAGTCATATTCCTAGTTTCTGTTGCAATGGTTCCTCCTACGTATTTTTATTACAGTGATTATATTTTAAAGTTAGTATTTCATTGGAAGATAAAATGTGATTAATAAGTTACCTCAACTAACTGGTTCTCAGATTTAGCAAGGGCTGCAGTTATAACATCAATCTCTGTGGAAAGATTTGAAAGCCTCTTGAACTTGAGCATCGTAGAAAATGGCACCCAGCCGTCATCCAATTGAATTTGCTCTTTTAAAAACTTATCTCTAGGAAGATTCATATCACCTGGAAAAAACATTTTCTTATATATCTATCAGGGTCTGGATTTCTTAAAATAAATTTACATGTAATATTTGGGGGCGATGAAAGATAATTTAATATATTTCCAGAAAAAACATACGGCAAGATTTGATCAACCTTGAGGCTAGGCGACCTGAAATTGATTTTCATTCCCAAGGATGGAACACATTTTTTTTATTAATATTATATATCGTTTCTGCACATTTAATTTTTCCTATGTTACGTTTTTGTCAGAGATGATTTATGAATGTAGTGTGATGCGTAGATTTTCATTCACATTCTACATTTTATAACGTTTAAAAAAAATGGATAAACACAAAATTAAAGCAAAACTCAATATGTTCTATGTGATAATTTAATCAAATTAAGCGCAATAATTAATCTTATGCGAGTCTGAGGAATGAGTATGGGACAAAAATAATGGTACATTTTTACAAGTTGTAATAGTTCTTTTTGAAAACAGTATGTTAACACTTCTTAGTCGGGCTTTTTAAAAAATAGACTTAAGCCTGTAGCGGGCGTTTTTTAGTGATTAGCGCACAAATATATTACATTCTTAAAATCAACACAACTTCTAAACCAAACGATATTTTCGATTGAATTTTTTAAAGAAATCATGCGTGACACTTAATCATTAAAAATAAAATTAGAACATTTCGATAACATCATAATTTCACTATGTTTCTATGCTATATATAAAACCTGTTATCAATTTAGTAGATAGCACTCCGCATGTTATAAATATTAAATATTCAAAACATTCTATATAACAAAATAGAATATTTATTAATATTTTATAATTATATAAATAATTATAATATATAATCGCCATTCCTACAACTTTACTACCACTGGAAGTGTAAAATCTAATGCCGTAAAAATTACAGCGTAAATATTCGAGACACATGTGTCACCCTTTTTGTAAATAATAAATACGAACATTCAATGCATAATAACTTATTAGTTTTATTGCTTCTTGTCAAAAAAGGGTCACTTGTGGTTGCCGCAGTTTTTTTGAAGAATTAAACTTATGAACCAATCTACGCAACATGTGTATTGGTTGATAATCATATACTAATATGTGCATGTATCATCTTTATCATGGTGTATGCTGGAAGGTATAACGTCTTATACAATAGTAATATATTCGAATAACAAAAAACCGAAACGATAAACTAAAGAACGCGAGGAGCGGTATGAAAAATAGTCCAACTCATTAAACGACTCAATCTAAACTAGCGATGGAGATCGCAAAATAAATCTATTAACACAGTTGATTTTTTGTTTCATAGCTCAAACTTCCACCCTTATAATCTAGCAAAGAATTAGGACTAATGTTAATTAGTTGCGGCATTTTATTTAACGCCGACAAACAAACCCGTGATATTATATGTCCCGCAAACAAGCGACGATTTAAAAATACGTATGATGCCGTGATCCGCATTCTACCGACAATACGCTAAAAACGACTTTTGCCGCGATCCGCATTCTACCAACAATACGCTAAAAACGACTTTGGTCGTTTCCCGCTTACTAAGTGTTAATACCAAACTGATAAAAATATCAAGATCATAGGAAAAAATTACACCTGATTTGTAAAAAGTGATGAACGATATGTACGAAATGAACCAAAAATGATCCAGTCAGTATTTTTTTAGCCTTTTGGCTACCGTAGAAAAAAGTATGTTTGTACTTGGCACGCCTGCTATAATCTGCAATTATTAATTTAATTAGTTATTCACGAGTTAAATCGTAACTGGTGTGTTGAGCTTCAAAAATTTTATGAGATAACTCGTCTGTGGCAGCCATCTAGTTAAAGAATCATGATAAAAGAAATACCTCGTTCATGCTGTATTAGATAACAAACAAAAATCATCAGATTCATTCACCATATTGGTCATCAAAATCATAGACCAGAGATAAAGCTTATTTTTAAGGTCTCTTAGTAACATGTGATTTAAAAAATACCGTCCCAGGTTATGAGTCCAATGATTTATAATAAGCATATTTCTTCACTATAATGTAGATCTTTAAAATTATTATTACACTAAAGGTCTATAATTTCAAGCTGAAGTTCACTCGGTATGCTTTCAATGTCTACAGAAAATGGTTGATGAGAAATTGACAACTGATTTTTTATTTAACGGTAATCAGAGAATCTTCTAGAAAATGTATCACTTAATCTGGTAATGATATGTATATATTCGTAAAATTTACTCGCGTAATATTTATTGCTATTGGAAAATGATTTTATTTATTTTTTGATAAGAGTTGTTGAGATAAGTTGAGTTTTAAATGACAAGCTATAGTACAAATAATCAAAATATGAGAATATATCAAATTTAGTAAAAATGAACTCACTCCTCAAAGGGGTAAAGAGAATTTAGCATAGATGACATTTATGTTACACGTTTTTCTGCTGACAATTTATTCTTTGCAGTTGTGGGTTATGTTTAAGTTTAAACAAAAATTAAAGTATGTTTACATAGCTATATCAGAATAGAAAAAATGTTTGCTGTATGTACTCTTTTTGTAGATAAAAAAAATCATGATGGTTGGTATTGAAATAATGTAACTCTTACCAAAGTAGTATTCGATCTGTCGGATGATTTGTTCATCCAGTTCGGAGACATCCTTAGCTTCGACTTTCTTTCCATTGGACTCTTCAACTTTTGCTGGCGGCTCTTCCTTTGCGGGTTCAGCACTCATTTTGAAAGAAATTTATTCACCTAAAAAGACGTCTTACACTATTCAACAATGTATGGATTTTATTTATGCATGCAGACTAATTCAAAATTTACCGCTTAAATTTACGTTTGCGGAAGTCAAGTGAGTGGGAATATAAAATTAATGATGTTATCAAATTCGAATAGTAAAATAATATTCAATTATAAAATACCCACGAATTGCGACCAATGCGGAATATCACTGATTATGTATGAATGATGAAAGTAAAATACTGAATAGTGTTTTCAACGTATGAGCCACGCCGGTAAATCAGAGAAGTTTTCCGTCAAGAGTGATGAATTCTTGAAAGAAATACCGCTGAGCTTGTTAATTATTGTACATAATTGGAATTAATGGTATGATGATTCATAGGCCGCGAACTGTGGTATATATTGTTAATTTACTTGAGAATATAGATTGACATTAGTTGACATCTAAGTAAATCTGTCAATAAGAACCGTTTCAAACAGGAGGTGGAATCGAATATTGAAATATAAAGCAGTGACTAAGATTTCAACAAAGTAGGCTGGATTTTCTATCTAAATTGTACTAAATGTTAAAATTACCTCTCCAAGATCAAAAACACGTGTTCAAGGCGGCGAGAGGACGAATTGATGTGCTTCAAAAGTATATTAGTCTATGTGCTTCTGTTTGTCAGTTTTTTTTATTGTCTATGTTACTCAGTTATATTAAAAAATATATTTACCTCAACGAAGTAGTCGTTTGAAGGCTTATTGAGATACATAATGTGATAAAAACTAAATATTTATAGTAAGAACGAAAGAAAATATTGTTTCTTTTATGTAAGACTAGGTAGGTAAATTTTTATTCCAATTTTAATATCATTAATTTTGAAGATTCGTGTAAAAATCAACTTTTTGAAAATTAATAAAAAGTATGAAATCAAAGAAGAAAATCACTTTTATTATATGCACTATTATGTAGTATATTTAATAAGCTGCACTTAGATTTACAAAACGCATAAAATGCACTTCATTTTAATTATACTAGGTATATAGTATAACAAACAGTGGCGGTTTTAGGCAATGTGGGCTCAACCATAGTCCTTATACATATCATATGTGGTAATGGCTCAGCACGCCCTGAAATTTCCAGCCAAAATTTTGTAAAAAAATAATCTTTTTAAAAACAAACAGCAATTCGGATGCAGTATGAACAAAAAATCCGTTGTTTACGTACAACGTAACTAACTTATTATAAATTCATGCAATATTTTGGCTCTTATTTTTCTCTATCATTATTAAGCCAATTCTTCAATTCTCAAACTCTCTTGTGCATGCTGATTAAGAATAAGGAGTAAAGCTGGGCTAGTTCAAAATTGTTTTACACAATACTCCCTCAAAATGAGTTTGTTTAAATTTCTTATCATTGAAACAGAACCGAGCTTAAAATAAAATAATATATTACTTACATTAGAACACCAACAAAGAATAATTTACAACTTGATTTCAATCAGACCAATATATCAAATAAATTTTCCTTTTTGCTTCGCACAAAAGAACAGCCAAAACTATACTGCGTTAAGATACGCTGGGTGGAGTAAAATAAAATAGCCCCTTCATATATAAAAACAACAAAAAAAGTTACAAACGCACATCTACTCAAACATATATGATATAAATTTGCTGTGATTTCCTTCTTTTTATACATTGAATTTCAAATTTCAATTTAATGGTTTTAATAGGTATGAATTAGCTGTTTTATCTATCGAAAAAATATACATTAATAACGTTCTTAATTTTAATGATAAAGTAATAATTATCGACTTTACTTCTCAGAAAAATCTCTTTTTCTCTTCTCATAGAAAAAGAGATAAGATTGTGTTAAAATAAAAAAATGCTGGGAGGGCTAATATGAAATAGCCCTCCACACAGGAAAAAATCAACAAAGATTATAAATGCCATAGCCTTCTATTGAAAGTGGTTATGACACTACCCAATCTATTTTAGAACAAAACAAACTCTTAAAACGCTTCTTTTACTTACATATTCTTTCGTTTCAATGAACAAATTTTATTCAAATACATGTAAAAGCACTCAGTTATTGAGATTTGGGATATATTGCCATTTTCAGCAGCGGAAAGACTTATTCGGACTTTTTGTTAGCGGCTACTATAGTACTATCAGCATTTGTCGTGGTATTACTATTCTACGTAATCGTCTATGGACATTATTTATGGTCATAAACAATTCATAGACTTTTCTGGTGAACTCACGTGTAGTATGTACTGTCAATACTGGAATTTTCTAACCTAATGACAATAACAAAACTGATGTTATAAGACTGCAATAGTGGTATTATGTGCCATAAACGACAGCATCACTAAATCAATCAGGACATTGACTGTTCAATATGGGTGTCTTGGGTTTGACAACATTTATCAATAACAATAGTAAAAGATTACTTCATGATCATTTGTTATGTGAAACTTCGATCGTCATAGATGGAAATAGCTTGGCGGTCCAACTTTACCAGACTGTATCGCAGAGTAATTCAGCATTTGGAGGTGATTACGATGAATATGCGAAAACAGTGAAAACTTTCTTTAGGTATTTGTCAAAATGCAAAATAAACACGTATGTTGTTATGGATGGTGGCTACGAAGACAAAAGAATGAAGACTGTTCTCAAACGCCTACGATGCAGAATCATAGATGCTTCTCGTATGAATCCGAAGAACCAGTCTCAGTACTTAGTGATGCCGATCATGTTGAAAGATGTTTTTATTGAAGTTATAATTTCTTTGGGAATTAAGTTCACCGTGTGTGAATATGAGGCTGATCATGAAATAGCAGCTGTCGCTAGGTATCTCAAGTGCCCGGTTCTCAGTTACGATTCGGACTTTTTTATTTATAATGTAATTTATATTCCGTTTCCCACATTGAGCTTAAAACCAGTATTGTTGGATGGAACAGATAAAGATATAAAATCGTTCGCTCTCAAATGCAAAGTTTTCAAGTTCGATAATTTTTTGGAAAGATTTGACTTGAAAGAAGACCACGTGCCGTTAATAGGAACATTACTGGGCAACGATTATGTTCAACGTAGCGTGTTCTCGAAGTTTTATCGCAATCTAAGATTACCGAAATTAAAATCAAGAAATGAAGGTCAATGCAGAATTACCGGTGTCATTGAATGGTTAAAAAATGAAACATTGGAATCGTCGAGAGAAAAAATTCTCAGTCGATTTAAAATTACAGAGAGAAACCGAATAAATAAATTGTTGAACATCTCATGCGCTAGCTATACAAGAACAAATTGCGCCGCTTTGAAAGATTTAGGCTTCACAGAAATTTCTCCCTTTGAAGATTTGCATATATTATCAGAAATTATTGACACTTTGGAAGACTCTGACGGATCAGTTGACGGGAGCATATCAGATTCCAGTGTCGTTTCGGAGGATTCAATACGAGAACAAAATGAAGTAGCTTTAAATAAAGAAAAGCCTGTGTGGCTTTTGGAAATTTTGAAGAGAGGAGAAATATCTGCCCGATATTTTGATTTGTTACATCTGTCGCTATACATAGGATCTTCACAAATTCAGGATATCTCCAAAATCGACGCTGATATGTGTGCATTACCTATAATAAGATTCGCATGCGATATCATGTTTGGCTTTGATAAAAGAAAAATGTTTTTTGAGGGTCGTAAAAATTCTTCTATCAAACGTATTGCAGTTGAATTTTCTGGATTTATTCCTGATGGATTCAATACCAATTCGGTATTGCCCCCGAGCTCATCATTATTTTTTAGTTTTATAGAACAAAGTCTCGATAGAAATACAATAACGGATATTTCTAATCTTCCAAACAAGTGTCAATTGTTTGTATTGACGATTCTGTGGCTAAAAAAAACCCTTCCGGAGATGTCTGGTCCAAATGTATCTCATATCTATTCTTTACTAATGTGTTTTATTATGATGTCAATCATCCGAGCAAAAACTGGACTCGGTGACACCTATTTTCATTTCAATTCAAAATATTCTGACAAATTAGAAGAATGGAGGGAAATAAGTGTACAGTGTCCTGTGGTCAATACGCAAGGACTGCTAGAAAAAAAAGTCTTGTACCACGACTGTATGCTTGCAGCAAGTAAGTTGCTGAAATACTTTGAAGTTGACAAAAAACTCCTAAATAGCCCTAAAATGTTTAAGCATCAATATTTGCATTTCTTTGCTCAGTTTCAGAGTTGTCTTCAACAGTTTGGTTACTTAAATATTATGACATCTAAACCGCTGACACCATGTAGCATTAGCAACACTTACAATGGCACATTTATATACAATGTGTATAATAATTTAAGGACTCGGGATAACCCTGGAGCATATATTTATCAATTATTAAAGGGTTCACCTACTGTATTAAATTATTTTATAAGCTTAGCTGATTTTGTTGGTTATGGAATTGATATACCTGAAAATCAAGATAAATAAATATATTTGAAAAAAAACCTTTTTTTTTTTTACAAAAACAAAATTCTTAGTACAAACAAATTTATAATATGATAATGACAAATTTCATTTGGGTAATATTTTCAATAGATTTTCAGTTCATCATGCTGATTTTTGTAAGGTTGTGCAATAACTACTTTCTGTATATTATAAATGTTTTTTTTACCAATTTATCAGTCAAGTGTTTAGTTTAAGGGTATGTTGACAGCGTATGTTGTGGCACAGCACGGAATTGGCAGGTGCACACAGGCAAAGCAGACAAGTGCGGACAGTGTTGGCTGTGACGTATATGAATGACACCGAATGACCCAAATTAACTCTTTTAATGTCTTTAGAGTAGTTTACATGCGTAGTATCAGTATAGAGAAAGTTTGATTCACACTAATTCAATTAATTTTATCGGTCATTTTGGTGGCAAAATCTAAAGAAGACATCCAAATGTGCACCTGCACACAGGAATCTGTGCGGGCACTACAACAAAGCAAAGTACAGGGCGGATGGCATTTCTGCGTTGCACGTGCCTTGACCTGTGGTTCTTTTCAGCATACGCCTAGCCTTACTGACTTATACAGAAAATCCAAATTAAAAGCAAGTTCAGCATCGCAGCACATCTGGTTTAAATGTAAGCAGGGCTTCGAACCGCTATTTTTTTCGTTCTGGTTCAAGTAAAAAAATATATCGGTTCGGTTCCGGTTTTCGTTTCGGTGAAAATAACGGTTTTCGGTTCAGCCTGAATCCAAAAACCCAGGAATTTACCGATTTGCCCTAAATACCAAAATACGCGCTGAATCGAAAAAAAAACCTGATATTTTCATACTTTAAGCTGTCAGCTCGTATGGGTGAAATGAAAAAAATTAAACAATTTTAATTGTATTTTGACAACGGTTGGTTGATCGCCATGCTTGATTGATGAAAAAAAAGCCTTTCAAAAATTTATTTTAATTTTCGATAATGCCGCCTGGGGCGGTCCGCCCCTTCCGCTTTCCCTTTGCTACGCCACAGAAATACTATTAATTTTTTAAACAATTCTCTTATCTAATGTGTCAGGTGAAAAATTGTTTTCTGTTTTAAATCATGTAAAAAAATATTACTATGGGAGAAGAAATATAGAAATAGCATGGCCGTTTTGTACACATATAGCGCAAGAAATTTTAAGTCGAATTGACACTACCAAAATAATTGACGAATTTGCAAGAAATAAAGCAAGACGAAAATTTATTTCAAAAAATGTATTATTTTTATTACTTTTATTATATTTTATTAGTGAATGTTTCTATGCATAAAACTTTTTTTCTCCTAACTTGAGTTTGAGGGCCCTGAGGGTCCACTTGACTTGATCCGCCACTGATTGGTGATCACTTTTTTTTTCAATAAATTAATTCATCTTAACCAAAACGCACTATTTTTTTTTTCAAATACCATCAGTTTACTATTTCAACACTTAATTAACTATGAATGTCTAATGAAATGTAAAACAAATATTAAAAACCGAGTGGTGATATTAATTAACATATAAAAAAAAGATAAAGTGTTTTGATTGAGGTGAATCAATTTATTGTAGAAAAAAAGAGGTCGCTGTTTAATTACGCCACTGGCTCCCTGTTCATTATAAACAGCAGATGGTTAATGGAATAGTAAAATAAAGAATGCCGTTATCAACTGGGATGATTGAAAAATTCAATTAGATTTTATCAATTACACCAATGTTTGTAAATAGATAGTCACTCAACAATTTATAATAATTTCACCGGCATAAAAAGGTTCCCAAAACCCACATTTTTGACTTAACAAGACCGATATAATTAAATATTATGATTCACATCACCAAATCGATAATGTTTATTAATTATTAGTACAAGTGCAGAGAATCACATTTCATGTCAACACAAATTGGTAAGCGAAGTAATAAAACACCTTTGTCTGATAGAGCTGAGTATTAAAAATAATTGCCTGAAATGAAATTGCTTGAATGCGATTTTGCTGACATCTGAAATAGTATTCTTTTATAATATTCGCACCACACGGAGTATGCGTCCGACAGTTTTGGGAAGCACTGATCTAGTGAAAGTGTATTTTTTATGAATGCGGCGGGCATTCGTGCAATCGCCTCGCGACAGATTTGGTCAATAGTTTGTATTTTACCGCCAAGCAGATAACACGCAAGTGTTCTTATCACAAAACAGTCTAATAAAATATTACATCGTAACTAGTGAATGAACAGATTATATAGTTGAGTAAAATATAGTTCGAATAAATTCTAAATGACGTATTAGAAGTTGCTTGCTAAGAACTGCAAACAAAAACAACCGGGGATAAAAAAAACCGAATATGTTTTCGTTATTGATTATTGTGTTAGCCGTCATAGGGTTGTTGGCGATATTACGGATTTTTGAAGGTACAATTTGGACTGTGGGTCAACTGAGCATTTCTTATTTGAGACCATTCTTTCAGCCGGGGGAAGAACAATCATTACAAACAAAATTCGGCTCTTGGGCAGGTAAGCTCAATTCATTTTTATTTTTTAAAGACGTTTAAACACAAATAGTTGAAATTGATGAATGCTATGAAAACATCAACGATGTAAGTACATAATCGAAGCCACCCTTCACAAGATGTATTTTTTCAAATTAGTTATTTATGATACAAAAGCGGTCGCCTGCTGCGCCTATGCGTAACGTTTAGTCTGTGCACATATATTAGTTAAAGTATACACCTCCACCTATAAAATTCAATGTGGAGAAGAAATCAGTTGATATTTTTTGTGTTCAATTTTAAGTAATCTATTAATTCAAACATTGATAACGATAGCAGATATCAGACGCGTCATATTTATTTGTTGTTAAGCTTAATGTTTTCTTAAGTATTTGATTTATTAAGTTTGGCTTAGTTTCGAATACACAAATACATTTTTTATTTGACATTTGAAATCTTGGATATCTCGATCGATTTAATAATTTCAAATGTATATATATCAATAAATGATTTATTGATATGTCTTATTGCATGCAGTCGTGTCTCCTGAAAAATACCGCGGTAGACATAAAAAATTAATATTTTCGTAAAATAAAACGTACATTAGTTTATGCAAATTACCATATTTAAATTGTATTCACTAGATTCATTAAGTTTCGTTACCTTTAGTGGGTTGTACATTTGTAAATTACAGTATACAGTTTATTTATACCAGCGGTCGGCAAAGTGTGGTCCGCGAGAAAATTTAAGTGGTCCGCAGAGAAATCTGACATTATTTCAATTTTATAATCCTTCTGATGAAAATTCTGATTCAATTCTTCACAACATATTTATGTGAAAAGGCCTTTTCATCTGTCACCACAATCTAAGCACGGTATCGATCTCGGTTTGAAATACATTCAGTTCTCCGTCTTGCAGTTACATCGTTGGAGCCAAATATAAATTTCATCATTTCAAATATCCAGGAACATCCATCACATTAGAAATTAATAAATTTAATTATAATATATAGTTTGATTTTATGAACTAGGTGCATTTTTAGACGCATTTGATCACTTTTATTTCAATACACATATCGACTGTGGAAAGGAAAAAGGACGTAACCCACACATGTCAAATTTTACAGGAGGCGCAAAAACGTGTTTTGATGATTTTGGGCCATATGCAAATTATGAATTATACACAACCTTGAAGTGCACGAAGACTTACAAACTGGTGTTTAATTGACATAATCTAATATTAATTAAAAAAACTGTCTAGGAAAAATTTCAGTCTTTTTTCTTGGTTTCAATTTTTTACAAGGTCATCTTTTTCAAACTTAAAAGCTTAAGTTAGAGACTAATTCCGCATTTGCAGCTTGCATCTTTTTGATAGAATGTGTATCAAGTTCTATGTATTGTGATTATCGAAAAAAAGCTGTTTTGAAAAAACTGTGGGTTACGTCCTTTTTCCTTTCCACAGTCGATATAATATTTAAAACAAAAGGTTAGTTAGTGGTTCGCTGGATTAAAATTGTGAATTTAGTGGTCCGTGAGTCCAAAAAATATGCCGGCCGCTGATTTATACCATTCATTATCATTTTATATGTTTATGTATTACTGTATCCTTTATTATGACTAACGCCAGTAACAGTATGTCAATATGTCACAAATTCAATTTTACCGCGATGGAAAAGTTAAAATGAATGAAAACTTTTAAATCGCCATGGCTGCCACTCTTTGCAATAAAACAAATATAGCAGCAGCGATTTGGTATTTTCTGATTTATTTCAATCGACGAGAAGTAAAACAATTAAAATCGGATTCTCCGCCACTGCCATGTTCATCAGATCTTTTATTAAATCCATGTTTTGTGTTTCTAACAGTATAGACTTTGTCGTTTTAATTCTTGATCAAAATGGAAAATTTCTGTAACCGGAACACTCGATAATTATTATAAAAAAATCGTCGATATTCAACATAATTTACAGAGTTGAAACGGAAATTTTTGCTTATGAGACGGCGCGATACTCAGGAAATTTTACAAAATGGAAACCACGCCGTTCTGATGCGCTTCGTTCGAATTCCCGCCATGTTTTAGGAAAACGGAAAGAAATGTCATTTTTTTTAATCATAAAAAAATATATCAAAAAAATCTTATATTTTTATTCAGTTAAATATTTTTCATTATTATAAAATTCAGGTTTTTTTCATGTAACGCAGTGGAACGGCATTCCGGCACCCTTTCTTCAGCATTTTTTACAGCTCAAATCAATTTATTATGCTTTAAAAACTTAAAAAAAAACTTTGTTGCTCAACCTCTCTTCGACACAAGAAAGGTTGAGCAACTGAGTTACAAACAGTTCTCGTAGAAACAATTATGTTGAGGTAAACTCCCCTGAGTCTTTATGCTCCACACTGGGAGCGCACGTGGTAAAAATAATAATAAATGTAGGATGTACCATATATGATATAACACTATAACACTATCACGAAAAAAGTGATGCAATTTAAATATTATAAGTTGCATTACACACGTTTGTATTCTTGGGTAAATAACTTATTTGAAATATTTGACTTCCTCTTGTTCTGAAACGATTTTTAACTCATTATAATATTTTATAAGTACGACATATCAGTTGTACAATCTACTCGGATATTATTATCCACGCATGAAACAATAGCTTACCATTTTTAAAAGTCTAGCTCGGTATATTTTGAAATATCAATTATTGTATTTCGCCGAATCACGTTCCAAGTGTGTTGAATTTGAAACTTCCATCTCTTAAAAACATATCTACATACTTTTAAATTATGGTATATTTTCTACGTTTTGCCAAAGTCGATCGAAACTGATTATTTTTATTTTTATACGTAATGAGACTAATTTTACCCCTTACGCGTACACTTGTGACTAGGGATTGCAATACCGAAATTACCGCAACCGGTATCCCGGTATTCATGATGTTTTTTTTAAACCGCAATACCGGTTTTAAAAATACAAAAACTTCGGGCTTAAAAATGAACCAAAAAAGAATTTTGAATGTTTAGACATCACATATATATAAATGAAAATGTACTGATTGAATTGGCATATACTTAGTAGAACTCCATTAAAATAAGGTTAAAAAAATTACAGTATTTCGTTCTACAAATAACTAGTTTAATAATATATTTGTAGAATATTAATAAATAAAAAATGATCGCGATTAATTGAGATATTTAAAGATATGAGTTTATAAAGTTTATGAGTTTTATAAATATTGAAGGGCTCCATAATACAAAAGTCTTTCAATGATGTATTATTATTATAATAAAGAAGTTAATAATGAAATTACCCGGAAAAGTGGAAATGATTTTTTAGACCAGGGTTTCCCAAAATTATTGTGCAATGGAACACTTCGCAAATCTGAAAATGTGACCGGAACACACCTTTTTTAGGTCGGGTAATTCATAATAGTAAAAATATATTAATATATGCTATTAAATCACTTATAATTTATTTTTAAGACATCTATATATATAAAACAAAGTCGGGTTATTTACACCACGTATATCTCGAGAATTACTCCAAGGATTTCAATGATCTTTGCTTTATAAAATTCCTTTTTGCCTAGAATAGCAGAATAAGCATTAAAACATCGGAAAAATATGACGGAAAATAAATTATAAAGAAAACAAATATCTTCATACAGAATAAAAATTTTAAATGACGAATAGCTTCATCAAACGATAAAATGTCGTAAGCTGGTTTCAGAAAAATCCACCAGATCGCACTGTTTTCTATATTTGTTTGTTTTTGCTTTTTTTGCGTACTACTGACGTATAAAAAAATTTAAATTTAGAATATGGATTAGAATAAAAGAAATCGATGATATGAAATTAAAACGAAAGAAAATCGGATAATATTGAAGTAAGGTTATATTTATAATTAGGTATATAAATTTTTGACAACAATATTTTGCACGAACGTTGTTTTACTCTGAGATGACACGTTATTACACTTGGAACGCTATATCGAAGAAATTTTAACGTCAAAAGCAAAGCGTTGCGGTTCCTGATCACCCGAATGACTATTGATGCTCTTGGTCGCATTTACACAGTTCATCCGAAAAATGACGAATGTTTCTACTTGCATGTCAAGAGCTCAATTTTCTTGAAAATTATACTTATTGGGACATGCCAATCACTGAAGAAATTGTTTCTGAATCTCCATGTCAGATACGCACATTATTTTCTATCATTATTTTGACATGCTTCACATCGAATCCATGTGAGCTCTGGAACAAGTTCAAGGATGACATTTTACATCGAATTCGTGTCAGTTCAAGGAATCCCGATCTCGAGGTGAATGAAGAGATAAATAACCAGGCTTTGATTTAGATCGAAGACATGTGTTACCTCATGTGAGGCATTTTGTTAATCAAGTTAGGAATGCCAACTTAAAACTAAATCGAAACTAAATCTTCAATATCCATTTAAAAAAAAAACTTTTAGGAATTTATGTCTCATGTTCATCACCGTCGCTAAAATATATACTGAAATGTGAAAAGACGAATGAAAGTACATAAAATCAGAAGGTATGTAAAAAAAAATCAGTATACTTTTCATGTATATTATATTGTTATAGAATACTATCAAATCATTATTTTATTTTTGATCCCTATATACAGTCAATCCTGTTTTTATGCGGTTTTTTTATGCGATTTCGAAGTAATGAGATTTTTTAGAAATGCATTTTTTTAAATGTACCATATTTTACGATATATAAAAATGTTAAATATTACATCGAGAGCATATATTGTTGTATTTTTGATAGAATAGAGAGAATTATAAACACAACCGACATTTGAAAAAAAAATACGATTTCGGACTGTTTAAATCATGTTGCATCTGCCATCGCTGAATTAAGTCCACCTAATTAGGTGTGTTACAGTCGATGAAACCATTGAAGCATCGGTAATATCAGCTGAAATGATTACTTTAGCACCTGAACTTGGCGAAGAAAGGTTTGATACCTTTAGCGAAAATTATATCGACGAATTACTTACAGATAAAGCTATAAGTGACGAAGATGTTCATAATTTAAATTTAATTATTGACAAAAAACCAGAAAACAATGACGAACTGAAAGAAATTCCAGTTTCTTCACTGCGAAAATAATTGAAGAAGGTATCAAACTTTTCAGTAAATTAGAAGATCATTTCTTTCTAAATGATTCAAATTCTGATCGCGCATTCAAGTTTCAACGATAACTTTAAAATATATATATATGGGTATAACAAACTGCATAAACAATTAATTATCGAAAAAGAAAATCTGAAAAAACTCTGATCACTAATTTCATTGTTAGAAAACAACCATAGTTTTATGAAATTGATTCGCATACTATTTCTTCCGAAAAAGAGTGATTAAGAACCACCTGCTTTAAAACACACATAGAATTGTCATACAGGGACTATTTTTTAATATTTTTACGCCGTGGTTTTCCCCTAATTTTCTTATACTTTGCGATTTAGTGTATATTTTAACTCGCTGTTTCAAAGTTATGCGGATTTTAAAATTTAAGTAACGCACCCTACTATTTCTATGGAAGTCAAGTTTTTTTTATGCGATTTTTTTTTGCGATATTTCGTGGAACGCATCTACCGCATAAAAACAGGATTGACTGTATAGTTGTTTGTATGTGTGGAACATTAAACAAAAATATATTTTTTTTTCTAATGAAAGATAATCTCATAAATATAATATTGAAGATTTGGAAAATGTTGCGTTCTTTGTTATAATGAGAATTTATGTCATTTCGTAATATAAAAAATATGAAAATTTAGAATGAACTTTCGTAAAATTATAAAAAAGTATTATTTGAATAATTTTGAAAAGATCCCTGTCATTATGTAAGAGTCTTACAGTTCTGTGAACATGAAAAATCTGAAAAACAACCAATAATTCCCTTCGGGTCGACATTTCGAATCATTTCGAACTGTCAATGGCGTCGTATGCCTAACATTTCGTGCCGCATGTCAATAGCTCAATTTGCTTGAAAAATAAACTCATTGGGACATGACAATCGCTGAAGCAATTGTTTCTGCGTCTCCAAGTCAGATAGGCACATTATTTGCTATCATTTTTTGACATGCTTCCCATCGAATCCACGTGAATTGTGGAAAAAGTACAAGGATGACATGTCCGAAGACACTTTACACCGAATTCGCGTCAGTTCAGGGAATCCCGATCTCGAGGTGAATGAGGAGATACATAACCAGGCGTTGATTTTGATCGAAGATATGTGTTACCTCATGCGCTGCATGATGCGTCGCCAGATCGAGGAATGAACGACGCTTTCAATCGAGAATCGGAACGTAAACGTGAATATGATCGAGATGCATTGAACCAATCACTTCGAACGAATGTACCACTGTTGAACCCCCAACAGAAAGTGTACGATACTTTAATGAAGGCAATTGATGAGGGAAATGGTGGCTTATTTTTCCTCCGCATTGGAAGCACTCAACCGAACTATGAAAGATCAGCGCAATGACTCAAAATGTTTTGGAGGCGCAATGATTCTACTATCTGGCGATTTTCGCCAAACACTACCAGTTATTCCAAGATCGACCGCTGCCGATGAAATAAACGCTTGACTTAAAACATCGACTCTGTGGCGATATGTTAAGAAACTTCAGTTAACGACAAACATGCGAGTTGCATTTCTAAACGACCATCTGCCGCAGATTTCTCCAAGCATTTGCTGACTATCTGTAACGGCCGTGTTCCTGTCGACGAATCGAATGGATTGATTTCGTTTTTGCCGAATTTTTGAAATTTCGTCTCATCGAAGGACAATCAACAAAGTGTTCCTGAATATCATTGCTAATCACAAACATCATAATTGGTTGAGTGAACGAGCAATTTTTGCAGCAAATAACAAAGATGTGGATCATTTCAACTTCACAATTCAAAATCAAATCGTTGGTGCACTGTATTCCTTTAAATCTATCGACTGTGCCACGTGAATAACATCATTTCAATGTAATTAAAATACTTTTCATTTTTAATTTTGCACATTTATT
>CM062824.1:26796652-26837849 GCA_031772345.1 Himalopsyche anomala
TGATTTCGTTTTTGCCGAATTTTTGAAATTTCGTCTCATCGAAGGACAATCAACAAAGTGTTTCCGAACATCATTGCAAATCACAAAAAACACAATTGGTTGAGTAAACGAGCAATTTTTGCAGCAAATAACAAAGATGTGGATCATTTCAACTTCACAATTCAAAATCAAATCGTTGGTGCACTGTATTCCTTTAAATCTATCGACTGTGCCACGTGAATAACATCATTTCAATGTAATTAAAATACTTTTCATTTTTAATTTTGCACATTTATTGAACTTAATTCATTTTGAGTATTCATTCAAACTGAATTTAACTCATCCAATAAATTAACACAACATTTATTGATTCTGAGGCGGTACGAAGTTCGTCGGGCCAGCTAGTGTTACATAAAAACAAGAGTAAACAAAGTTCTAAAATTTAGAATCTAAATGAATCAATGCGCCTGTACTTAGGTATTTGAGGTATTGAGATTAGTGGAGATTGACCATTACTTTAATATGAAGTAGAAGATCTGTTGCAGAGTATATCACTATTCCAAATTTTCCCGGAAAAATCTATTAAGGTCCCATGGAATACTAGTGTTCCTCGGAAAATAGTTTGGAAACCCTTGTTTTAGCATCAAACTCCATGCCTTGAACAGAAATCGATAAATCGATTAAAAAAATGCTGTTGGTGAATCTTTTACGGATGTCAACAACGTTAACTGCTGCGCCACGGATATGAATTTAGTTTAGATGTTGAAAAACGCATAAGTGAATTCTTGAGCAATCGTCAAAATTGAAATTATCAATTAATCATGAATAAATTTAGATGATAATATATTTAGAAATGAATAAAGGAAATGATAATTTAACCACGCTTTTCTCCAAGCGGTTTCCTAAAGGCGGGTCTTGAAACTAGTCTATTTATGTAAGAAAAATCTAAAATTTGTTTAACTTAAGTCCATGTTCAGGATTTAATATATCACGCGGTAAATATATTTTAATTAAATGTAACATAATATTTATATACATGTCACTCAAATGCTTCCCATATCGGAATTATTTATTTATTTTTGGCTAATTTTCTAGAATATTTAATATTTGTTTTTATTACTTAGTAATCTAAAAAATATATCAACAATCATCATTGACCAGCAACATACAAAACATTATCAATTTACCATTTTTATCTGTCCGATGAGACTCCGATCTAATCAATTGTGATTGTCCTAAATATAATTTTAAAGCTTTTGAGGTTAGTAAAATTGTGTTTTATTTTTTAATCCGCGCTGTTTATAAATGTTGACATCGTTCAAAAATTGCGCTCATTTGTAGGGATAATGATTTATGATCATAAATGTAGTTTTTTTTTTAAAGGTACCGGAACTCTTACTTTAGATTTTTTCCCAATGTACGTCCGATATTAATGAGGCTATTAATGAAGTTATTAATATGGCTTCCTAATGGACGCATCATAACATAAGTTTTTTTACGAGAATTGTATGTTAATCAGTTAATCGAAGAGAGTAAAGATATGTGGATATGGCTAGTAGTTAAATAGGCACTTTCGCTTTTTCCCGTCAATTTTAGGATTGGAAGGGTGAGAGGATTCTTTTTAAATATCAAAAACACCTATGCCTTCGAACATGAATCGATAAGCCGATTGAAAAATGCTGTTTTGAGACTTAATTAAATCTGTGAAATTGGACGCTTTTTCTTCCTGTGAGTGACCACCGATCAAATTATTTTAAAATACATAAAAATATCAAACGAGTTTGATGACTAAATTTGACCACATTCATTCTTTGTAATTAATTTAAAATTGATTCGCTTCAAATTGAAACGTAGTCACTGCTGATCGAGTAACATTAAAAGTTCTAGTTCATTTTGTGCCATATGAACTACACGTTCTACTCGATTGTTTATTTAATTAACCAGCAAGGGTATACCAACTTGCAAGTTCATCGTTTCACCAACCCACAGTGCTATGAATAACTTATCGGCTTCAGTTAACGATTGCAGATGATTGCATAATGGCAATTGGTATCTTGTTATTAACAGCAAACTATACTGGTGCCCGTCAGAGTTTTACTTTCTCTTATTTGACCCACTAATGCAGTGGTAACATACTTCTGGTTCCACATATTAAGAAAACAAGAAAACTTATACAATATTACGGTTAACTAAGTTATCGAAATATAACCTGTCTGTCGTAACTTAGCAACTTGACAGAATATAAATCGTCAGAATATATATCTTCTGATATAGCTAATCTCAAAGTGCTTGAATAGATTTATGCAATGTCAGAAAAATGGTTTGAAACCAGTAATGCTATAAATATTTTAGAAATGATTTTCACTGGTGGGTCCTGTAATTTTAAGCGCATATAAAACAGTTCAAGTTTTCCTTTTGATTTTGGTTTACACGGTACGAAATATTACAATGTGATTTTTCTACAAGTAAGAAATAATTGGCTTGATATGCTATAGAAAATGTCGGTGTAGGCATTTTAGCTAATACGGAAAGTCAATGTTAAGTATTGTATAGGTTTGATTTCGTTTACATAACAATGATTCATAGCTAACTATTGTGTATCCAATGTTGATCGAAAATTAGTTGAGTACTGAAATGTACCAAAAATAACCTATATTATTTAGTGCATCTCCAAACTTACTGTCCCAAAAATTATAACGTACATATTAAAATACAGTATTGTAAAGCCTTCAGGCAATATTTTTATGAGAAAATATTGTATAGTATTTCCTTAACAATATATTCGTCTCTATACTAAATGATTTTTTTTATCCCAGTTCAAAAAGTTCACTTATTTACTGTGCATTGTGAAAAAAACTATTAAATATTATATTAAAATAAATCAACCATAAATATGAAACTAAACACTCATTTTTATATCACAAAATCTAATTTGCAAACTTTCAAACCAAGTTTTCTCTATATTATAATTCACAGGGATATATAAGGAATATTTCAGCTTTAAGCCATCGACAGCTAGATTTTTTCAGTTGGCATTAAAAGATAGTTTCAAAAACGTTGAATTTACAGTATTATTTTTATCATCTACAATTGCACCGGGTTCATAATTTAATTTTAAACAGCACTTACAAGTCTTAAAACACATTTATTTATATATCCCAAACATTGTGTGTTGAATTTGAAAGCGTGAAGCCATATGATGCATAGCACTGCAATTTGTACAATTCGTACAATTCGTGTGGCATATTTATTTATAAAACCAAAGAACACAGTTAACTGGTTTCTCATACCGCCCAAATAAAACGGTGGCGTGAATAAATCTGCGATTTCGCTTCAGTTGCAGTGTTTCATTATCCTCACAACCAGCATAGCAAACAGCTTTAAAAGTTGCGAAAACTAGTTAAATAGCTTGCAATAGAACAAGTAAAATATTCTATCGATGCAGGCTTCACCCTGAAAATAAAATTTCAGGTTTTTTTATACTTAGCAATCTTGTTTTAGCTGCACGAACTCGACAAAATAATTCGTATTGATAAAATACAAATATTTGATTAAGATAGCTTTGACGATAACCTACAGATTATTAAGGGCAAGAGTCACAGTCTACAGAGACACCTATAAGTAAGACAAATTATTAAATTGTTTATATACTGAAATTCGTTTAATTGATAAAATCTAGCTAAATATGATGTTGAAATCATCCCAATTGAGTAAAGCATTCCTTATTATCATATTGTAATAAAGTTTATTTGTAATACACGAACAGGTAGCCAGTGGCGTGCTTAAGCAAGGACCTCCTGAGGCAGGGGGTATTTGCCCCTCTTGTCACGTCCCTGGAAATATATGTATTGCGTGTAATAAAATCTACACAAATTATACAATCTAACGCATTTTTATCTTTATGATTTAGATATAAATACAAAAGGATTGGAAGGGAATTACTAGAGCTACAGCTATGCGATTGTTTACGATCATAATTTTTCACTTTTAAGGTGTTGACTTCCAATTCTTGGTGGAAAATCGTTATGTTGGTACATATTTTTTTAAAAAAATATAACAGAATTTTCAACATTTTGTATTATGAAAATCAAAATAAAGAATCCTGGCCCGAATCCTGGCCCAATGAATTAAAGATGATTCAGGATGTTTTTAATTTATCAGTAAATTTACTATAACTACAACGTCACTTGTGTCTCAACGACTATTTTTATAATAGATAACTCTCTATCAGTGGTGGATTAAAAACATGGGAGGCATCAGGCGCAATAAAATTTGGAGGCCCTGTTTTACGTATAACATAAAAATGTCATACAATTTCAAGTAAAATAGTAAACATATATAAAAATCTGAACAAAAAGTACATGGATTATATTATATAAAGTATTTTTGAGGCCTCAAAGATTCGGAGGCTACAAGCGCGTACCTCATTTGCTGAAAGGGTAATCCGCCACTGGTCTATGTATATTATATATATTGTATATTTATTCAGAACATCTTCATTGTTAATTAATTTATTCATTTAGCTAAAGAAATCAAATACTTTGAAGCTACGTTATATTAATTTCGTATAACGTGACATAAACGATAGAGTTATTTTTACACGTTACTGAATATTTTCAATGGGCTCGGCGGTAACTTTGTGGAAATTAATTTATAATGTTAAACTTGATAACTGTAATTTCTCTGATTTTCCATTACCCCTGAATATTTCAATATGAGAGTGATAATCCCAAACTCTGATGTGGTACCCCTAAACTGATATTTTTCTGTGGTCCCCTTGGGATAGGGGGGGCCACGTGGACCCCGGTCGAGATACTCGGCCATAGGTTAACCACAGTGTCATAATTCAGCGAACTCTTTTTTTTAAATGACAGGATACGTTCCACAAAAAACCGTCTAAAAAGTGATCGAATTCATAGAAAATTGAAGATTAGTTCCCTAAATTTAAAATTTGCAAAATGAAAAACATTGTGGTATAGTAAATCGTGTAAAGAAAGGTAATAGTGAAAACCCATCAAAGAAATCTTCAACATATGTATGTATTATTTTATTAGTATTATTTTTTGTGGACCATAGTTGATATGTATCGACTGTGGAAAGGAAAAAGGACGTAACCCACAGTTTTTCAAAACACCTTTTTTTCGATAATCACAATGTATGAAACTTGATACACGTTCTATCCAAAGGATGTAAGCTGCAAGTGCAGAATTAATATCTAAATTTAGTTTTTAAGTTTGTAAAAAGATGAGCTTGTGAAAGTTGAAATCAAGAAAAAAGATTGAAAAAAAGGTTTTTCCTAGACAATTTCTTTAATTAATATTAGATTATGTCAATTTAACACCAGTTGAGAAGCACTTCAAGGTTGTGTATATTTCATAATTTGCATATGACCCAAAATCATCAAAACACGTTTTTTGTGCCTCCTGTAAAATTTGCTATGTGTGGGTTACGTCCTTTTTCCTTTCCACAGTCGATATAAAAACTGTGTTAAAAAGGAGTTCTTGTGTATTTTAGAGATCAAATTACATTTGAATGCGATGATACTATTTGTATTCCACATTGACATACAATTGGCCATAATTGTGGTTTTATTCATTTCATTATTTCCATTAACTTTAAAAATAGTGTAGATATATACATGTTTAAGTATACTAGTTGAAATATATTGAACGCGACCTTTCAACATGAAAAGATTACCCACACCAATCCATGTGATCCGACGAATATTATATATTATATCTTTGAGTTCAGAGAGAATCAATAAATGAACATACGTTGTGTTTTTTATGACATAACATAGTTGACTTTAACTGTTTAGAGTTGCATATTAAATTGAATATAAATTAGCTTACTAATTTGACCTCAGCCCTTTGCATACAGAATTCTTACTTATAAACGGCAACATATATTATGGAAAGTTCAATAAAACATTGCTTTTAATTATAAAACTTATGGACTGTCAACAACGGTTAAGTTAACTAGATATTCATTGATACTGGTATGTTGTTTAATACGTCAAACTATTTAAACACTCTAAAGCTAACGACCCACCGGTGTGTCGCATACCTACTAACCACACACGCTACCCACCAGTGTGTTCTCATTATTACGATGTCAATAAATATTTTTTAGAGTTTGCATCATTGAAAAAGGGTCCGACAAGGACTCACAAAATGAATATTAAGTTTTCCTTTATTAGTTTTTAGAAAATTGCTAGGTTACAAGACAAAAAACGTTATTTTTTTCTAGCTGTTAACGGGTTAAAGTAATATGCAGAGAAGCTAATGAAAAATTGTCTCAGTATAAGATCAGTCAAACGATTGGTGTTTAGGGATCCCAATCGAATATTTGAATATATTCCGATCATTTGTTACAATTTGATATTCGAATATTAGAGCAAATATTCGAATAATACTTATTATATATTTTTAAAGACGATTTAATAAAAAAATTACATCACAATTACTCCAGATTTCAAGAATTATAATGAATATCCCAGGTAGGTTTTTTAATCAAACCGAATCTTTAATTTTATTTTCATGCTTCAGACGCTATTCGAATATCGAATAGTTTAAGTTTTACTATTCGATATTAGAATAATGACAAATAATTCGATCCCTAGTGCTATTGAACTTACTGGCAGACTGATTGACAGTCGGACGTTTATAATTTACATTACTCGACTAGATAGGAGAATAAAGCATTGACGACCAGAAAATATAATCATTTTATCACTCAACATACTACACGATGATAAATGAGTAAGAACTATAATAGTTGGAACTTTAAGAATCTTATCAAACAAATAGTTCTAGCGTTATAAGAGTATTCTCACTCATACATTTCTGTTTTATTAATAATTTACAAAAAACATAATATGCCCAAATTGAATAATGATGTGCGATCAGTTGTGGGGTTTGCAATCGAAAATGTCAACACAGTAAGCGAATCGGTCACAATGGTTAGATATTATTTGAAACAATGTATTTTACTACCGTCAATGAAAAGCTATTTAATGGCTGTCTTAATGTGCATTCTGAGGAATTAAAAACAAGCGTTGATTCTTAAAAAAGTAATTTGTTTTTACAAAATAATCTTAATTTTTTAAATACGCCCAAAAGCGTTAAAAAACATCACTGCAAAAATACTATCGTTGTTACTTGAGATCATAGTTTATTGTTCGGAATGTACTGTTTCATGTTTGTAGTAAGCAGTGTTTTTACTTATGATAGCTTTTTTATAGTTAATTAAAAAAGAAAACCCAGAAAGCAGTACATAATAAAATAATAAATAAGCAATAACCAGCATTATAGGTACAAAGATGTCTTCATATTATTAAAATGTTATGAAAACAGGAGAAAGTAGTATTATTATAATACCTCTGAGAAATATTTAGTTTTGCCAGTGCTCAGAAATCTTTTTGATATGAGGGTCTCTCCGGTCATCAAAAATACTTAACAACGAGCACTGTGTTTTATTTTTTTCTGGGTGACAGAGTTGGGAGTTAAACGATACTCTTATTTTACCGAAACCGCTCAAATCAAGTAAACATTTCCTCTGTCATGAGTGATTATTGGCAAATGCACTAATTTGTTGATCTTTACTTGAGCAGAACAGTAATACCACAGGCGGGCAAAAGAATGTCAATATCATACATATATATAAAGCTGTCCACTAGATATTTGTCAGAAAACTGTAGTATTTCAATACTTGAAAAATACGGCACGGGGTCCGACAAAAAACTCTTTTTTTTTGTATTTGGAGCAAGCATAATATTATGCACTTAAGTGCCAGCGAGCACCGGGTTGCCAACCACTGACCTAAGTGATTACGTATTATGATATTGAGCAAGACGTTTTGCGTTAAGTTTGAGATAATCTGAAATGTTGTTGGATGCAGTATTCAATGGTAGCTCCGAACTAGGGCATTCAAATGCATTAGCCAGTTCTTGGGTATTTTTTTTGTAAGCTAACCGGGTACCCGGGTTCGATTCTGGATAGTTTTTGTCAACTATCATATTTTGTATTAAAAGTTTATAATTACAAGTAAATACAGAAGTGTTTGAAAAAAAAATCACTAACATATTACAATATTCAAGTACAAATATTCAAGTACAGACAATATGTCGTTTAAATAAACAAATTATAACAATACTGATTGATATAGAAACAAAAACATTATACATTTATATTTTACTAAATATGTTGATACGACATTAGAATTTGTATATTTTAAGTCATATGTCAAAAATGTCGCGTTCCCGGTTTCGGTTCTACCCGGGTTAGAAGCCCTACTCCAAATCATTTCACACAGGCACTCAATATGCAAGTAAAATAGTTTTTTAACATTATAATTAACTATAATTTTAGCATTATGTTTCATTTATTATTCGTAGTAAAATATTGTTCTCTTTCAAGATTCATCACTAGTCAGTCAAGAGAGAAGGTCATGATTATCATATGTATATTATATTGCTAAAACTGCTACAAGAAATTCCTTGAAACAAAGTTGTTTTGGGCATTCTAATTAAACGCAGTTTTCAAATTGTGACAATTACATTGGTGTTAAAGATGATAAGATTCTGGGTATACGAGCACCGTATCAAACGGTAGAAAATAGTGAAATCAGTGATTTTATGGTTTATTCAATTGCAATCCAACCTTTCAGTAGAGTTATACTTAAAAAGTCTATGGCAGACATGAACAACCCCTTTCTTCTAGTGGGACGCATAAATACAAATGATCATGTGTTAGGGCCGCAAGGAAAAATTAAATAATTAGGTATACCTGTTTTATTTATATGTAATTTGAAAGTTAATGCGATCTTTGTCCTTATTAATTTTAAGTTATTTTTAAAATTTTTGATTTAATATCTATTTTAATAAGCCGCACAATTAAATCCAAACTTTCATCAGTAAGCCTACTTCTATAAACCGATTTATTTTCCTTCAATAACGAAAAAGTTTGCTCATATTAAATAAATTTAATGATTTACTTGAAAAAATATATATATTATTTTTGAGAAAAATTATTCGAGGGTCGCAAGACAATTCAAAAAGGGTCGCATGCAGTCCGTGGGCCGCGGATTGTCCATCAGTGGTCTATGGTATCAACAGTCGTTTATGTAGCAAAGTGTACATATATATATTCAAAGATTAAATTCTAAAAAATAAAAATAGGTTTTTGAAGATACGTTTTAGAAGATAACCAATACTGTCTACCAAATACAGGCATGTAACATCTAAAATGTTGTTTTTGCAACAAATGGTAAAATTAATAACAATGTTCAAGTATCAATGTATTTATTTTATAACTTTATCAAGAACTAAATTTCCATCAAGCACCTTCAGTCGAAATTCTAAATCATACAAGAATGTATGAATTGATTTATAGTTCGGATAATGACTCGACTTCATCAGTTGGAGTGGATTCGCGCACTGAGTAACACCGGATGATGCCGAGAGGCGAAACCCGGGTCGTGTTCGACCAAGATTTTTACGGAAACGTACATTATGAAAATAATTCTAATTTAAAGTTAAATTTCCATCAAGCACCTTCAGTCGAAATTATAAATTATACAAGAATTGTATGAATTGATTTATAGTTCGGATAATGGTGTGAAGTTGAATTATTTAGAAAATATTCATATAATTCTTGTAGAGTTAAATACTTTGATATGTTTACTTATCATAATGGATGTTTGCTAACTTCTACAATTATTTTTATCAGTGAATACGATGTTCTCACCTTGTATTCCGGTCTTCAAATTACATACAAAATCATTGATCGAGTCCGCGGACCACGAGTTTTAAATCTACTGTTTTGTGTTCGCAATTTATTCTAATGAATGTTTTAATTATCTTTTAAGATTTATTTGGTAAATTCAAGTGTTGTATCAAGGTTAACACTAATCTTACATAATTGACTTGGTCAGAACGTTTTTTTATAGCGCGGTGCTGCAATTAGATTTCGCAAGGCAATCGCTGTATTTTGGTAGGTATTATGTTCTTATGTTCCAAATTCAACTGGTCATCGACTATTTTATCAAGATTGCTGCTCGACCTTAGTTTGGCGAATACACCGAGAAGTTAAGTACCTAATTAATATTTTGAAATGTGTATGTGTAATTTGATTTACGTTGCATGCTAAAAACGATGTATACAAATAATTCGGCGTATACTAAAGAAAATTAACTGTATTTATGAAATTTATCTAAAAACATATACCATTTTTTTTTAACCATGTCCGCTCCCAATGTGGAGCATATGGACTCCTAATGGAGTTTATCTCAACAGATGTGTTTCTACGAGAACTGCTTGTTACTCAGTTGCTCAACCTCTCTTTTTCCAAAGAGAGTAGGAATAGAAGGATAGGGCTAGGACAGGATTAGTGATTAGCAAATCGCCCTCGATACGCCACGTTCATAGGATAGGATGGGTGGGAGGGGGGAATTCAAGACATCATATTACATCCAAGCCTTCGAACAGAAATTCATAAATCGACTGAAAAATCAATTTATAAAACTGTCCGTACCGGGATTCGAACCGGTGCCCTGCGTAGCGGTAGCCAACGATGTTGACCACTCGACCACACAGGCGGCTATACCATACTTAAATATTATTTTTATGTAACTCAAATACTGCAATAGTAATACAATATCGTTCTATGGTAAAAATAATTATAAAATCTTATATATAATATATAACATCTAAATTTTATCGTTATTTTAGATAAATACGAAGCATTCATAATACACGATAGAATTTTTAATTTGCTAAAAAGTTTACTAAAATAAAACTGCATAAATGTGTAGCCTATAGAAGTATATATCAATTTTAAAACAATTTCAAATTTACTGTGCTTAGTTAAAAAGAATCAACCAACACAAAATAAATTTTACAAGAAGAAACGTTTTTATCGGATTTGGGGCAATGTCAAAATATTTGTAAAAAACAACCTTGAAATGCACAAAGATTTATAAACTGGTGTTATATTAATTCAATGTTATAAACAAATAATACATTTTATAATAAAACCCTTTATGAAAATCATTTTTCCTGGTTGCAATTTTCACAGGCCGTTCTTTTTTCACACTTAAAATGACTAAAAAACACTAAAATTCAAATTTTGACTGATGATGTATTTTGATTGTAAACATTCGAAATAATTCAAGTGAATTTTATTCGTCAGATCTGTTTTTATTTTCCATATTTTAAAATGTTAAAATTTACTCTGACAAAGTTTAGTAAACATGAAAACAAATTTGTTGGGATTGTCTATTAATAGTTTTATACGTTTATTCTTCTCATAAAGATAAACGACATTCAACCTTCAATTTAGATATTTCCTTTTGTACATTATCTGCATATATAGAAAATAAAAACAAATGAAATTGTTGTATTCAACGTGACTTCCAATCAGAATGTGATGACTTTTGAGGTGTTCACTGTCAGTTCTTGGTGGAAAGATATTATGTTAAAAACATATATTACTTTGTCTAATCAGTTGCTTATGCTCGCAATGAGTGAAATCGACCCTGATTGTTAATAAAGAAATGTGAAACTAGTTCAAAAAATATTTTATTTTTTGTTGTCACTGGCGATATTTTTGAAATAAGAACGAAGCCAAAAAATGTTGTTAGATTACTTTATAAATGTGGGCTTTGGTATCAAAACTCATAATATCTACTTTTAAGATACATATGTATGTTGATACGGTATGATTTATAGACATAAGCTCCCACTATCACTTTTGTAATGACAACTGACAGACATTTAAATTTTTTAGTTAAATTAATTGTGTTTAATTTTTTTCATCGTGTAACCAGTAATATCGATTGTTTGATTGTCTATGACCCTAAATGGCAACACTGTTTTTCGATACCCGAAGCAATTTTTGTTTCATTCTTCCTTGCTTTTTGTGACGCGAACGCACAGACTAATCTGCCGCCTGCGCGAACCAAACACAATGTGTGTGGGGGGGGACACTTCCCGGGGCTGGAACTTGCTGCCAGTAACCTTTAATTTAGAGTCACTTGCGGTTTTTTTCTTTTGTGGTTTTGTGCGATACGTTATTCACAGAATGACGTATCAAAAGCCAGACGTCGGAGATGAAAGAACTGATATTTTCCCATCTCGACGATAACTAAAGTTAATTTTGTTTTCTGCCGCTCACAGACTTAGCATGCAATTTCGTAACTTCTATAAAATCGTTTGTGCAAGCTGGGTATTAATTGTATTGTAATAATTTAAATTCTATTTGTTAAATATTTTGTGTGTTATTAAAAATTGAATGATTGTAAATTTTTAATAAAACATTTCCGTAACAGTGAGCGGTGTTTTTATTTATTTCTACCTTCTTGTTGTACGTAGAGTTTCATTCAAACTGCTGTTTATCTTAACGAATTTTATTAGTGGGGATTTATTCTAGGGGTATAACATCGTGAACAAAATTAAAAAATTCTTTCAATAAATGAAACTCGCTCAAAAATAAATTACATGTTAATGTATATCAATTCTAAATGCATCACTACATGTATCAAAACATAATTACATACATAGGTATTAAAAAAATCTTTTATCACTGTCAAAACCATCCCAGAAGATCACCATCTGTGTCTAAGCGCGCACTTTTAAATTAATAATATAATGTGATAGAAAGAACCAATTTGCGATCATGGTGTATTCTCAACTTGTTAAAGTGTTACATTTCACTTGCGGTAAATATCCATGATAATTTATAACACTTTTTATAGTTACGATCAATTATGTTCCTAAGGTTTTTTGCTATTTTCTCATGACTCCATTTTTGGATATTGTGACTTTTGAGTTATGATGCTAAGAAGGCCTTTCAAAAAATAAATACATTCTATAGACTAAGACTAGAAATAATTTTACACGTAAGAATATAAGGTTCTTGCCACCTAGTGCAAATCAGTTGAATATCATTTGTCTATTAGCATTACTTTTATGGCAAATGTATGTAAAGTGACTAGCGTTAATAATATCGACTCAATCGGCAGAAAATCGTAAGTAATCGTAAGTTCATAAATTTCATAGAAGAAGGTTTTTTTTTTTTTTAAACTTCGTTTCGTAATAATTTCGTAAAAAAAACTTTAATTGACCTGATATACTAACCACATGTAAGGAACTAATTTTGCGAACTTATTACGAGAGTAAGTTAGTAAAACCTTTTCTTATCACTAAAACCAGATCATTCTTGTAAAACTTGCGAATCGTCACTTACGTTGCTTTGCCGATTACAGGTTGATATGTATGTAGGTGATGTTAACGATAATAGCAACCGATCTGTGAAATTGCCGTTCATAAAGCATTTGTGTAATTATTGTGTCTAAACACACTCGTAAAATGTGCAATATCGTAAAAGAAAATGCACGCCATTTGTAAGCCAGGTCACGATAATAAATCTTTTACAACATTCTATGGCTTCATTAACTAATTTAAATATGTAAAATAATAATTGGAAGTTTTATGTGATTGTAAGAATTTCCACAAATGAAAATTTAAGAAACTCTTTCTATAATAAAATATAAATTTCGTTTTAAATTATCTAATTTTCGGTATTTCAAGTTTTAGAATATTTGCATAAAAAGTAGATAATTTATTTATTGTATTCTTTTCAATATGTTATATACACCTAATCCTTTTTTTACGCGATACATTGGTTCCAGAAAGTGGCGCGTAAAAAAACTTCATTTTAATATAATTTGATAAATTGGTTCCAAATCCGATTAAAAAAATATCAAAAATGTACGAAAAAACGTAATGATGCGTCCAAAAACAACTTGCAAAGTAAAAAACGCGCAAAAATAAATCGCGTAAAAAAAGGATTGCGTCTACAAATAAGTTAAAAATGACAACAGAATTCGGACTCTTTAAAAAACGGATGACTCCCACCAATTTAAAAAATAAAAACAGCAAACGTATGCGTTTCTTCCTATAGCGTATGCGGCAGTCCTCCGTATAACGGTCTCCCCATTATCCGACGCATGCATCTATTCTGGAAGAACAGTATACGGCTTTCGTCAGGTGCCATGATTCGTTTCCGTAAAAAAATACTTATTAAATTCAAGCGTTGACCAATGGCATTCGGTTTTAATCGTGTACAGCTGTGTATCCCAGACAGTCCACATTAGAGGTCTGCACGAGCCAAAATTTTACAAAATTACCCGGCCCGAGCCCGAAAAACTCAGGCCCGACCCGGCCCGGGCCCGAGTCTAATACCGCACTTGTTACCCGAACCCGACCCGAAGCCCGAAACTCCTTATTTTAGCTCACCGAGGAATTTGAAATTCTCGATTTGCTATACCTTTTTCCAGATTATCTCCGAAAGTCCTTTTTTTTTTAGCCCACCGAGGAATTTGAAATCCTCGATTTGCTATACTTTTTCCCAGATTATCTCCGAAAGTCCTTTTTTTTTTAGCTCACTGAGGAATTTGAAATCCTCGATTTGCTATATTTTTCCCCAGATTGTATCCGAAATTCCAAAGTCCGGCCCGGCCCGAGCCCGACTCTTAATTGCGCTTACCCGCCCAAAACTCGGCCCACGGGCCGGGTCGGGTAAGAGCCCGCGGGCCAGGCCCGGGCCCGTGCAGACCTCTAGTCCACATTAAGTTAAATGTATACGTACATACATCGATTTAAAAATCAACGTGGGAAAGTGCTAAACCCATGGAACTAAATAAGATACATATTTCCACATAGAGCACTACTCACTCACAGAAACATATTTATTTGTTTTCGTTGTTCACTTATCCTTAGCATAATATTTATGACGATGTAAAAAAGTAATAACGTATCACTGGGTACTATAAGAAATATCATCGGTCAGGGGGTCGCAAAACGATTGATAGAATTGATATGAAACATATGTGTATACACATAATTCATGTTAGTCAACGCAATATTTAAGCCTGTCAATTTTTGATAAAATTGAGGAAAACATTGAACGTTTAATTGTATTACGTTTGGTGTAATATTTTTTTTCTAATATTCATATATGTAGTTGTTTTTTTTCCCAATTCATGATCACCTAAGTTTGTCACTTGGTAACCAACCTTGAGGTTCAAGTTCGAATCTATAGTTTTAATTACCTGGGCAAATAAATATTACATTGGATTTCAAAATAATACTTATCTACAAATTTAAGACATGCAAGCAAGATTTAGAATTATGTAGAATTATGATAATGATTTATTGAATTTTACATACGTCATACCCAGCGGTGGGCTGCCAATATCTTAACAAGGGGCTCGGTAAATGGTATCCATTTTTTTATCCATGTCCGCTCCCAATGTCGAGCATATGGCCTCCTAATGAAGGTATCTTAATAAAAGTTATTTTTCTACGAGAACTGCTTGTTACTTATTCGCTCAACCTCTTTTCCAAATAGAGTATTAGGGGTAGAATAATAAGGATAAGACAGGACTTGTGATTAACTAATAGTAGCGCCCAGTTGAATTGAGGGATCGGAAGAGTGGGAGGCAATCTTAAGACACCGCAAACACCCATGCCTTCGAACAGGAAAAAGATAAATCGATTGAAAAAATGCTGTTTCGTACTGGAACTCGAACCCGTGAAGTCCGACACGGAAGCCTATAACGCTGAATGAAAAAATGAAGGGACAACAATTTTTCAAATTTAACCATCTACAGAAATTGCAGTTATGTAATGATTTGATCTAAGACGAATGATTTTCTTATCTTAACAAGGGGCTCGCCGGCCGCGCCGAAATTTAACAAGGGCCCACGCGAGTCCTTCCGAGCCCCCTCCAGCCCATCCCTGGTCATACCATAACCAATCTATAGTTTAAAAAACTTCTTCAATATATGAGCCCATTAGAGGTGAAGCAGACATATAGCGCTGTGGTTAGCGTTGTGGGCTTCCGTGCCAGACCTCACGGGTTCGATCCCCAGTACAACATCATTTTTTCGATTTCGAAGGCATGGGTGTTACTGACGTCTTAATTTCCTACACACTCCTTCATTAACTGGTCGCAGTGAGAGCGATTTGTTAAGCACTAGCCTTCTCCTAGCCTTATCCTTCTATCCCTACTACTCTCTTTGAAAAAGAGAGGTTGAGCGACTGACTAACAAACAGTATCGTAGAAAAAATCTGTTGAGATAACTCCATTAAGAGGCCATATGCTCTCCATTGGAGCGGACATGGATAAATAAAAAGATTTGATGTGAGCCGAGTGGTATTTTAGAAAAATATGTTAGATGCGATGTGTAATATTCTACGCGTTGTAAATGTGAAGTAACTTTGTTAATACACATTGCAATAGTGTTGCCTCCGTAAAACAAAAATATGCAATCCACCTAAACACCAAGTAAAGACGTAATAGTACTCAAAAGTTTAAGATTTTTTTTTTACCATTTTACAACTCGGATTACTTCACCTTTTATTTGGACATATAATATTCTGAATTCGTTAAAAATATCGATATTATAAGTAATGTTAACATACCAGCACAATATTGTATTTATCATGTAAGAACTCATTTTTTTTTCAAAAATAATTTGAATTCATAAAAAAGCAATTTTAAATAAATAACGACTAACAAATGTGTACATTATTTATGTAAAATTTTAAACTAGTCAATTCGTAGGTCTAGCACAGTTGCTTAAATTTAAATGTATTTATTGAATGTAAAATTTGTAACAATATCAGTTTGAGAAAATGTATTAATGAAGCCACTTCTCAGGATCTGATAAATAAATCACTGAATTTTCTTTTCGTTTTGGAAAGAAGGGTAGTTAACGGTTATCGTTGTGAAAGGCTAAAAAATAGCAGCTTAAATCAAGATAGCGATAATTGTGTGCAATAAATCTAAAAATGTCACGATTCTATAATATCACACGTTAACGTTATAAAGTTATAACGTTAGAGGGTTAATGTTATAAAAACTAATAAAACTAATTTTTTAAATGAATAATTACGCTATGTGATAAATGGCATTCATGTTATATTGTTCTGCGACTATTTCAAATGAAGTAAGAACTGTTGGCCGAAAAATATTATTTATGACTATTGGTTATTTATTATTTAACATAGTGTTGTAAATTATGTATATTGAGAAAAGCCGTTTTAAGTTACCCTTCTAATGATAAATTTATTTGGTGGAACTAACAGAAAATCTCCGCAAGTCTTCGTATTTAAAAATAATTATGACATCAATTGAATGGGGCCTTTTTATAGATACATCGATTCGAGTCAATTATCTTGTGATGAGCATATGTGTAATTATTAAAGAATGCTGAGACATAATTATTTAGTTTTTTTCCCATTTTATTATAGAAGTCTGCGCGGACTAAATTTGTACAAAAATACCCAAACCCAATATTATAATAATAGTGTGTTGTACAAACCCGCTGAGAAGTTCACATTTTCTCGAAGACCATAGAAAGAAAAAAATATGATCTAAAATTAAGCTGACATGAAAATCGACGTTAAAAATATTGAATATCATATATTTAATATGCTGGAAAATGATAATCATTTAAATTGACGGTTGTGTGACATTTACATTAATAAAAATGTTTGAGAAAAGTTATGGACACCTTGAGAGTTAATAATAAAAAAGTCCGTATATATTCCGTGATAATGAAATATTATATTGGTCTCACTTTTTTCATTGGTAGAGTACGCTTCTTGGTATTACTGTATCACAAACTATAGAAATTTTTCATTTACATTTTAATGATTTATGAAGTTACCCTTCGATTATTGGGGCACCACTTATTAATCGGTGTACCGAGACCGATTAGCTTACCACCAGTTCTGTCATAAGCCTGTCATCTGTCATAATTCTGTCATCCTTTCTATCCCTACTATCTTGAGTAAACAAAAGAGAGGTTGAGCATGGATAAAAAAAAACTACAAAAAAGGCAAATGTTAGATTTCCATAAAACATTTTTACAGAAATTCTTATGTGTTACTCATTTCATTGCACAAAATAAAAATATATGCTTGTTTGCGGTATTTTTTGTGGTAATTAGGGCATTTTTTGCAGAGCAGCAAGCTATTTGAAGTTACGTTGAATAATGTTTCAATGTCGAACAAGACCAATATTGTCAAATTTATTGCCTTACCAATTCGACAATGCATTACGTGACACTATTTAAGTATTGTTTCATTATCATAATTCATGACTAATAACCGGTGAATACAAACGGACTAACCGAGAGTCAATTTCTTCTCTTGACGGTTTATTTTCAACACCAAAAACTTATATTACCATAGACAACATAAATTCAGACCAACAAACACTGTTGTATCAACACAATGTCCATGCAGTGACCGAAGGGCTAGAGATATAGAGTAAATTCAAACAAACACCATTTTGATAATAGTTTTAAGTATGTATATAAAATATCCGTTAACTGGAGAATATGTTAATTGTATATTAATTGTATTCCAATTATATATTAATTGTATACAAAATGATGGTTAATTACAATTTTAATGAATTGTACATGTGTTTTTATTTCGTTTTCTGTTTCAAGGTTTTAATTTGATTGAATTTAAATCTTTTTTATATCTGTCATTATTTTTTGCTACATCGTTTATATGACGATGTAGGTAAGTAAGTCTACATGCAGTAAAAAGTATCTTTTGACACAGAAATGAGTTTAAACCTTAGAATAAATATTTTTGGTAGAATTTCAATACCCAATTTGAATGTCAATGCCAATACCCAAAGATGTCACTAAGTATTACAACTGTGAATGTCATGGGGTTTTGTAGTCAACATCTCCAAAACCTATCGATATGGATTTATACGAATATTGAAATGTGCCAAGGTGATAAGTAATACGATGTGGATACACATCATCGATCAACATTAAAAAACTCATTCCATCAAGATAAAATATTATTTATACAAAAAAATCTACATGTTTTATTTTACCTCTTTATGATGTAATACATTATTTAATCGTGTGGTAAGAAGTTGAAATGTTTTCATTATTATATTATATTACGAAGCGGGAAAACGCATGAAAAATCGTTTTTTTTTATCGATTGGATGTTTACAAATCTGTTTTCTATGATTTTGAATAATTAAATAATACACATTTAAAGTTTGTAATTGTCAATATTTTAACGTTTAAAAGATTCAACTAATTTAATATAGTATTGCCAGTTCATTTTTAACGAATTTAAAGCGAAAGAAACGTCAATAATTTTGATTTATGATATTTCACTACAAAACTAAACCCCTTATTATTGTGTTCCTATTTTGTCCCGATCGTTTTCTACATTTATAACACAATAATTTCGAAAACCTGACAATCTATCTTTAATATAGAGATTTAAAGATGTACCAGCGTAACTTGACTGCCCGCGAGGGCGCCACCGTCGATCGCATCATTAACGTTGCCATAGTCAACACGTCCTAGGGCGACAATTTTAGTTCTGAGTTCTGCCTCAGTCAAGTTAAAATGGTATATCTCTAGTATACTTACTTACACATATACATACTTTACATTGTTATTTATACAAACAACTGTGTAATAAACAATTTTAAGGCGTAAAACACATTTTGCTTATTTCATTTTGTTTTGTATAAATAAGACTGTTAAATTATATTTCTTATCGGTTGATAATGCTCGCCATGGGTGAAACCGGTTCTGATTTTGGTAAAAAAGTGGAAATAAGTACAAAGGAATATTGTGTTTTTATTAATATGTTTACTATTCAACATTTTTTAAAATTAAATAATTCTATTTTAATTCGATATACTTTTTTGTTCGTGAAATAGTATTTAATGTTTAAATTTAAAGTGGTTTATCAGTACTGGACTTAATTGATACAGAAAAAATCAGTCTAACAGAATGTACGATTTGCTTAATAAATAACAGTATTTATATTATGTAGAACTGAAAAGAAATTGAATTTCGAATGCTATCCATCAAAAATAAATTAATGTTGCCGTTCTGAAACAAAATAACTATCTTAAATTTTCCCGCCTCATGAAACATGTTCTTTTCTTAATTTCAGTTGTTACTGGTTCAACAGACGGAATCGGTAAACACTACGCCAAAGAGCTCGCCAGACAGGGAATCAATATTGTTTTGATAAGTCGGACAAAAGAAAAATTATTGAAGGTTGCTTCAGAGATTGGTAAGTGTATATTATTTGTTCATTAAATTTGTTTACAACGCAAAACGTCTGCCATTGTTTCATGTTGTGGATGCAATGGATTTTATATTTGTAATATTATATATTTAAAAAAAATCACACGTAGGGTACACTTATAGCGAGAATCGATTGAGAAATTATCATGGTTGATATTCGAAGTAAGAATTATTTATCAAATGTTTACCATAAGTTAATTCCGTAGCCGAGTCGTAAATCTGTCTTTAATATATTCAATGAACTCGGCGGTAACTTTGTGGAAATTCGTTTAATATAAAATTATTTTTGATAATTCTGTTATTCCAGTGTTTCGCTTTTTTTACTACCGTAAGGTTGTAAACTAATAGTTAATAGAAACCGATCACCATGTCCGGTCCCATTGTGAAGCTCATGAGCTTATCTCAACAGAAGTGTTTCTACAAGAACTGCTTGTTACTCAGCTGCTCAACATCTCGTTTTTCAAAGATAGTATAGGATTAGCAATCGATCTTGCTATGTCCATTTCTTGGATAGGAGAGAATTCCATTAATCAATTTAACATAAATTTATAATAACTTGTCTTACTGGGATTTGAGTCCGTGACATGTTTCTGCATACAGTTCAATTCAGTTCGAAAAACCCTTCCTCCATTCAGTAGTTAATACATTTAGGACTAGATTCAGTGTTTATTTTATTAAGAAATAGTAACCTGAAATAATATGTTTCTCGAAGAGTCGAAACACTTAACTTAACATTATTTGTAGCCCAACCAGTGAAAAAACAAAGTTATCATTAATGTAATTTTGTATTGGTTATGTTTCTCGTGATAGTCGCCTTGGTGTAATTGTTATACAAAATTTTCCGTCGATTTATGAATTTGTAGTCTGTCTTTGATGTTTTCACTACTCCTTAGCCACCAGCAAACCGAGTAGATAGGAAACGTGATAAATAAAGAGTGAATTGATTACTTATTGTAACCAAATAACCAATGGCGTATCTCTATATGTCTGTTTACAAAGGTCCTATTATTTTTTGAAATAATGAGGGGAGTGCACCAAAAATTTTCACAGCACCAAATACATCAAAATAACCACTGATTATATTTTAAAAACCGAGTAATTCTGTAATGATATTTCTGCAATGCGATGGTGCCCTTCAAACCGGTTTCAAACATGAAACATGCGACCAATTTTTGGGAGTAAATGGTACACATTTCTGCGAAATCAAGCGACTGGATAACAAGCATTTTTCGTAGAAAACCTTTGTTGAGATAAATTTCATTTAGAGTTTCTCTCACCTCTTCATTGGTTGCGGACATGGAAATAAAAATAGAAAGGTTAGATGGACGAAGTTAAAACTATTCACTAGTGCTGGATACTTTAAAGAGAGAGAATGGGAGACCTTCAACCAGCAATGCATTGTCAAATGTTAATGATGAAATTTAATATGAATTATTCGACGCAACATGGCAGATTATTGTTTGTTATTTTGGTACACAGGTAATCGTTCTGTAATGGCGTAAAGATGTAGCCTTGGCTACGCGTTTTTTTGAAGTGGGTTGGTACGACTACTTCAGGTACTGTTTATTTAAAATACCAGTCATATAATATTATTATCATTGCACTAAATTTTTCACCTTGAGGCTTTTTTTAAATTCACTGCCCGAACGTAAATACGGTTAGCTTGGTAATAAAACATACAGAATAATAAAATTATCCTCAATTTTGGATGCAAGATGGACCAGTTTTGTTCCTCGCTTGAATGGTTATATAAACAAAAACTTAATGTTTAAAATATTTAGCCATATTAAATAGCTATAATATAACTGAGTTTTAAAATCTATTAGGTTTTGTAATACTTTCAGTAAATATCTGATTATACAAATGAACTGATTACTCTACTAAGAATGTTTCTAATATGGTTTAAGAATTAAGGCATTATTTTGAAACGGCCAGGTTTGAATCAGCTTGCGTCTATACGTGGTGGAGGTAACACGTTAGTTGGGTATTATTGTTGTAGTCCTTGTTGATTTGTTGGTTTTATTTTTCGTATATAATTAGTTTTTTTTTCTAAACTCTAAAATGTCTAAGTTCAAAATCGACGACAAAGATCTGCGTCACTGTATGCTGCTTTATTTTGACGATGGATTAAATGTAACTAAGGCTACTGAAACTATCAACAAAATTTATAGAGATGTTCTAAAAGTCAAAAGATGTCAATCCTGGTTTCAAAAATTCAAATCGGACAATTGGAGTCTAAAAAACCTTTCCTAAAAGTGGACAACGATCGAATTTTGTTGAAGTTAAATTAAAACCATAAGTTGATTCCGATCCACTTCAAAACATTTACAAATCAAGCCAGAAACTTGGATCTTTTTGGTCTACAATGCAGTTTTATTTAAAATTGATCAGGAAAGTGCATACGGCGGGTATTTGGATGCCGCACGAACTATCCGCCGCCAACAAAGAAGCGCGCGTGAACACATGCAATTGTTTATTATCACGAGAAAGAACCCACCCTTTTTGACACAGCTTGTGATAGAAGACGAAAAAAGGATATTTTGTGATAACGTAAACTGAAAAAAATGGATTTCGCAAAAAAACACCCATTCCGACTGCAAAACCAGGATTAACACCAAAAAAGGTAGCTCATTCAGCAAAAATGACTCGTGAAAACATCCAAGACCTACGGTGGGACATTATACCCCACTTTCCATACTCACCAGACCTTCCTCCGTCTGAATATCATATATGTACATATTTCGGTCTACGAAGCACTCGTTGACAGATAAAAATAGTATACGTTGAAAATAACCTCATGCAATATTTTAATTCAATACTACTAGATTTTTACGAAAAAAAGAATTGAAAATTTACAAAATAGATAGAAAGACGTTGTCACTAATGATGCCATTAATATTTTTTAATTTTAGCTACTAGTTTTTTGTTTGAATAAATTTTAATGCAAAACTACAAAATAATGGTTTAAGTTCTGGTCCACCAATATAAAGCTTACTCGTATATAATAACTGGGTCATAACATGTTTAATTTTCTCCTCTTGAGTGCACGTCCAATTATTTCAAATTATGTATAAAACCTAACGTTTGATATTCTTCTTAGAAGATGCTCCACGCTGGTTTCCTAACAGTCTTCAGATCATTAAGACGACACTCAAGTCAAGCTATGATGTAATGTTAATTTTATGATAAATTAATAATTTGTGTCGATATGGATTTCTCTTCGGTGGGAAACGGATTTATTGACTTACAAGTTACAACAGCTTTAGGTACCGTAGGCAAATATGGCTATTGTAAGACTTTCAAGAGCTGTCAAGACCTCTTCAATATTTGACCCTTAGTCTCCTATAATCTTATATGATGAATTCCAGTGGCGGTTCTAGGTACTGGGCTAGGTGGGCTAAGCCCGACCTGCATTTTTCACCCAAAACTTTAGATGGCTGAATAAAAATGAACAGCAATTCGGCCGCTTAACAAAATAAATACATTTATAAGCGTAACTAACCTTTCCCAAATGAATATAATATCTTTGTTTTAATTTTCCTCTGTCAATATAAGACAATGTTACGTCTACCTACAACCATATTCTTGATTGTGTTTTGTATTACAATTTTAAACTGAGCCGGCATAAAAAAAACAATAACCCTATAAATACTTCACAGGGAAAAGGCAACGTCACTCTGGCAACACCACTCAGGGGCTATTAGATATTTAGCCCGTAACCACAGACAATATTTCTTTACACTGGGGCGCAATCAAGCACGATTAGATTTTTTTTTGTATTTGTATGTACGGAAACGTCATCAATCACAAACGATTGTGTTTCAATCTGTCAAGCTTCTGTCGATCGTTGGGGGCTAAACTGAATCTGCCCACTACGCATACTTATGCATTGAAACACAAAACCAATATCGTTGTACTGTATGAAAGTGACAGGTATTGACTTTCAGTGTGACAGTTCTGTATTGCTTTTAGTAGGTACTTGTTATTTCACTTTGAAAGAGACGAATTTAAGGATTCCGTATTCTATTATTTCTTAGTTACATTATCATTGATTTTATTACATAATAATTCATGCATTGCAGTAGAGTCGTAGTATTTGTTAATTTGCTTGTAGATTAATGTATTAGGTGAAGTGGAAATATGCTTTTCTCTAGCCCACCCAAGATTTTTGGTTAGGAACCGCCACTGATGAATTCAATTGAAAAATGTCTCATACATCGACAATAATCATCTTTATAATGGTCGACTTACTCGTTTAGTGTATCTACCGACGTTTATAATTTTTTAAAATAGTGACGATCCCCACTATTTTATTTTTTACACCCATTTTTAATACCCAAACAATGCACAGAGTCAAATTTCAAGCCATACGATTGTTGAATCAAACAATTGAAATGCATTCAATAATCAGTATACAGCGTTCAATATTCGTACATGAGTACTGAGCCATTTTCGTGTGCATATACATTAGAGGTCTGCACGGGCCAAAATTTTACAAAACTACCCGGTCCGAGCCCGAAAAACTCACGCCCGACCCGGCCCGGGCCCGAGTCTAATACCGCACTTGTTACCCGAACCCGACCCGAAACTCTTTATTTTAGCTCACCGAGAAATTTGAAATCCTCGATTTGTTATACTTTTTCCCAGATTATCTCCGAAAGTCCTTTTTTTTTTTTTTTAGCTCACCGAGAAATTTGTAATACTCGATTTGCTATACTTTTTCCCAGATTATTTCCAAAAGTCCTTTTTTTTTTTTAGCTCACCGAGGAATTTGAAATCCTCGATTTGCTATATTTTTCCCCAGATTATATCCCAAAATCCAAAGCTCGGCCCGGCCCGAGCCCGACTCTCAATTGCGCTTACCCGCCCGAGCCCGGCCCACGGGCCGGGTCGGGTAAGAGCCCGTAGGCCAGGCCCGGGCCCGTGCAGACCTCTAATATATATACATAGTCTAATAATGACTAAAAATACCGATTTTTGATTTACATGTATTGCTTCTAGATGATCTTAGATGTTAAACGTAACATTTTTATCAACGATGCTTTGGCCAATTATCCATACTTCACACCTGCACATTTTCTCCCTTTAATCACCCTGAGATAAAGCGAGGCCTTTGTTAACGTATTGGCAGCCAACCGCTGAATTCATTGTATTTCACTCTTAGTAGATAAAAAGGAAAGTAATCATCACAGTCATCCATGCATTTCGATAAAACTCAATGAATGCAAATGGACGCACGGAAACCGAGCCTCTGTTTCCGCAAACGAATAAGTGATACGCTCAAGAATGTTGATGCCTCGGCTACGGTAACATATTATTGGAATATACATTATGTCATTAAGTATTGCAATCAAAATATTGACACACACTGCATAATGTTAGTGCTTTGTTTATAGGGAGGTGTTGAAATTATATTGGAATGGTTTGCTTACCTCTTTCCATACGATGCTAAAAAACAATCTGGCATGTTTTTGATCAAAAATGGTTTCGCGATTAACAAACGAGTCATAATGACATGTTGGTCACTCGATTTTTAGGCAACCACTCAACATATCGTTTTCAATCAGAAATGTAACACTAAATTAATTTATTATCTCAAATAATCAAAATTTATTATTACTAGCTGTGGCTAATGTTAACAATGGCATGGACATAACATAACATGGCATTTAAAAAAAAATCCATGTGCGCTCCCAATGTGGAGCATATAGACTCCTAATGGAGTTTATCTCAACAGAAGTGTTTCTACGAGAACTACTTGTTACTCAGTTGCTCAACCTCCCTTTTTCCAAAGAGAGTAGGAATAGAAGGAAAGGGCTAGGACAGGACTAGTGGTTAGCTAATCGCTCTCGATAAGCCCCATTCATAGGATAGGATGGGTGGGAGGGGGGTGCCGCCTGTGTGGACGAGTGGTCAACGTCGTTGGCTACCGCTACGGAGGTCACGGGTTCGAATCCCAGTACGGGCAGTTTTATGAATTGATTTAACAATCGATTTATGAATTTCTGTTTAAAGGCATGGATGTATGTGATGTCTTGGCATTTTAAAGCGAATGCGTTTTATCATTGATATAATCATTTTAAAATTATAATTTTAGAAATTTATTTGTTAGCAAATTTATATTAACTTCAATAGTGTTTTTTTTATTTAGGAAAATCAAAGATAAAACATTAAATTTTGTTATTTTTGTAATTTTAAAATGTCAATACTCGTTTTATATTATAGTCGGCAGGTATGTCATTAAAGTTATCTGTTGGTAGCTAGCTCTCTTGGAATGGGTTTGTAGTCATAATACTAATAACCTCTCGTAGAAAATTTGAGGACGCGGGTCATGCAATTGTTTGACCCACTTCATTTGAGGAGGAAAATAGCGTGTTTATTAACCTTCATTTTATTAAATATATCAGTGTGCCTTGACAACGCTTCTTTCCCTGACACGTGTTGCGCGTAGGTTGAAAATTATTTTTTGCACCTGTGACCTTTTTAAAAAATATTGTTTGTCCTTTTTACAGAAAAAAGGCTAGTGTACTTACGTTATTAATAGTTTTATATATTTATCCCCATAATTAAAAAAAAACGTAAAAAACGTTTTTTTATCCTGTTAAGTGTAAATAATTAACAATATGTTTTCCTAGTAAATGTGCCAAAATAAATATATTTGTACATATGTTTATATTGGTAATTTTTAACATTATTTATAAGCATAATATAATTACCTCAATATTCAATAATTCAATTTGTGCTTCGTAGGTTTGAACTTTTTAAATGAAAAGGTTAGGAAATAATAAATCATAATAAAAAATATGTTAAGCCGTCTGTGTGGTCGAGTGGTCAACATCGTTGGCTACCGCTACGGACGGCACGGGTTCGAATCCCAGTACGGGCAGTTTTATAAATTTATTTTTCAGTCGATTTATGAATTTATTTTCAAAGGCATGGATGTATGTGATGTCTTGAATTCCCCCCTCCCACCCATCCTATTTTATGAACGGGGCGTATCGAGAGCGATTAGCTAACCACTAGTCCTGTCCTAAGCCCTTTCATTCTATTCCTACTCTCTTTGGAAAAAGAGAGGTTGAGCAACTGAGTAACAAGCAGTTCTTATAGAAACACATCTATTGAGATAAACTCCATTAGGAGTCCATATGCTCCATATTAGAAGCGGACATGGTAAAAAAAAATGTTATCACAGAGTTCATAAATTAAAACTACACATCTAATAAGTATTTTTGTCCAATGAAATGTTGAGTGATATTTTTTATTTTGTTGTAGAAAAGGAGCATTCTGTAAAGACCAAAATTATTCAAGCTGATTTTTCAGAAGGTGTATCAGTGTACAAGAGAATTGAAGATGAACTTAAGGATACACAAATCGGAATATTAAGTAAGGCACACGAACTTATTTTTTCATTTATTCAATTAATTAGGTCAAGTATAAATGTTATTTTTGAATATTATTTCATGAAATATAGCCGCCCCTGTATATACAAGGGATGCATTGATCAAATGCCACATTGACCGGCCGCTACTGCAACATATAATACATATTCCAGATTTCAAAATATAATACTTACAAAGTATTTTAAGCATTACGTCGTGGATGTATTATTTTGTTATTAACGACCAGGTCCTGTCATTGAATTAAATTTTCTATAAATTTAAGATTAAATATCTTTTTGAATTTTGAAACATTGTACTAAAAAAAAAATATATTAACTCGCTCAATCCTTACTAAGTTGACATTAAATTTTCGAAACGTATTTCAACATTACTTAAATGCACATTTAAACAAATTTACGGCTTTCTCCGTGACAGTATAATCTCGTTTTTTAAATTTGTTCGAAAATGTAAATATTAGTTTATTATGACTTTATAAAAAAATATGTTTATCATCTTCATTTTGCAGTTAATAATGTTGGACAAAATTATGAATACCCTATGAACCTGCATGAACTGCAGGATAAGGTTATATGGAATTTAATTAATATAAACGTTGGAGCTGTCACAATGATGACCAAGATGGTAGTATCACAAATGAAAGCCAGAGGGAAGGGCGCCATAGTGAACGTGTCTTCGGGATCAGAACTTCAACCGCTTCCATTATTCACCGTATATGGAGCTACCAAAGTAAAACACACACTATAATAAATTATCTTGCTGGTCATTATAAAAAAGATACGGTTATTCCAGTAAATAATTATTATAAAGTTTACATGGATGTATAGTTTGTATTCGGTGTATATTTTTTGATAAAATATGTGATTCGTATTTCACTTATCATCAAACTTAAGGCACCAAATTTTCGTCAGTACATATTAGAGAACTATACGAACCCGGGCTTGGCCCACGGGCCCTTACCCGGCAGGGTTCGGGCGGGTAAGGTCGACTGAGGTTCGGGCTTAGGCCGGGCTTTATTTTTCAAAAAATATCTGGAACAATACTAATAATTGAAATATGGCTATGTAGCAACATATTTCTACCGCATGGTGTGATTTTATTTTTGTTTTAAATTTGACAGTCCTACATAAAAAGCTTCACAGCTGCCATTCAGCACGAGTACAGTGGGTCCGGCATCACTGTCCAACACCTGGCTCCCTTATTCGTGACCACCAAAATAAACGCTTTTTCTGATCGCCTCATGTCTGCCAATTTGTTCGTTCCTGACGCGGAAACATACGCCCGTCACGCCGTCAGTACATTGGGCAGAACTGACTGCACTACTGGATATTGGGCGCATGGAATTCAGGTGAGGGATAACATTGATAAGGAAACATTCATGCAATTCATAAACTCTAGCTTGATATAATTATGGAAACGTCTCAATTGGCATTCCTTATAATACTATTTCACACTCCGTTTACTGTATAGAGCAGTAGTTCTTAACCTGGGGTGCGCGAAAGCATTTCTGGGTGCAGGAGAAGTGTCAATTTTGACAGATATAAAAACATGTATTAAAAATACATACATAAATTTTAAAGGGGGTGCGACAAAATATTTTTAGATTCAAGGTGGTGCGGGTCACTAAAAATGTAAAGATCCCCTGGTATAGAGTGATCAGAGAATAGACAAGAAATATGTTAATCTTAATTGTAACGCCATACTTTATACTTGGTAAACAATATCAATCATTAAATAAAATAAGTTACTTAAATCCGTCACCTCTTTTTTCCTCAGTTTGACAGAGCTTAAAAAAGAAAAAAAAGCGAACAAGGCGCTTAATTAATTCTTTTCTATAATGGTTAATTTAGTTTTCAAAATAAAATTAAGTGTTTTAGTTGGGATGAACACGGAAGACCGATATGAATGTTTTTTTTTACAAAATATTTCAATCTTAATGTCAAAGATTCACAATAAAATAAAATTATAGCCTCTGTTGTAGCAAATAATAAAACTCAAGAGTATCTATCATAAAAGATAATATAAAATCATACAATTATGAACTGTAAAACAGTTTATTTTGTTCTATTGTTTTAGCCAAAAACAATCATAGAATACGGATATTATTTATTATTAGTATCTTAATACATTATATTTAGTGAACATAGTTTAGCAAGAGGAATTATGATTTTGTTTGTTCTTTAAAGTGGAGGATGTATAATTTACCGATTTTAAAGAGTGGACATTTGTTTTTTGTTAATAATACAAACCATACAATTCGGTATTTTTTTTTTTAATTCAATATTTAAGCTAGAAAATGGATAATAATTGATGATCAATTTAAACAGTTTTGATTAAAATATGAAAACTTTTTTGTGAGTGCGCGTGAATGCTATTTTTTGTTTTATTTTATTTTATCCTGCAGAACTGCGGTCACTAAAATACGGCCCACGGGCCGAATCAGGCCCTCCAAAGATTTTAATCTGGCCCCTGATAAATAACTTACAAATACGAAATATTGATTTTTTGAAAATTTTGATAGAATTTTACCAATAATATTTTTCGTCCGGTCCCCCAACGTTTTTGAAAGAAACCAATCGGCCCGTTTTTCAGAAAGTTTGGTGACCCTTGTATAAGTTGGAATTCACTGAAAAATCAATTGCACACATTGAGTATTAAAATCACAACTGTTTTAAATTAACTAATTAAAACTGCAGTTTTTTAAATTTTATCATTAATATATTATTTTGAACTGACATTTTGTGATATTAATATTGTACCCGTACGAGAGTGTGGTAGCGTGAAAGGTTTATATGTTTTAAAAAATAATGACTTATTTTATTATTTGAAAGGCTATGTTCATTATATTATGTCTTTCTAAAAACACAACGAAATCATTTGATACTACCTGTTATAAAATATTTAATTTATGTCTTAGAAAGTTCTTGGCTTTAATTTTGTCAATTTAAATTTTGTTTCAGTATTTCCTGATATCCATAGCTCCAGTTTGGCTGCGGATTATTATTGGAGCGTCCATGACGAAAACATTCCGTGATGACTACTTCCAAAAAAATGGAGCAATTAATAAAAGTTAATGTGTTTAGTTTTCAACGTCAATAGATTAAAATATGGAGATTTGTGTTATTATTTTATTGAATTTATATTATTTTTAAGAATAAAATAGCGAAGATGTTATTCTTTGACTTATTGTTAAACAAACCAAGTGAATTATTTTATATTAATATGAAATTTAATTTGTATATAGAAAAAATAAAATATTTTTATATTCTAGAACAAGCGTTCTTTAATGTTTTTATCTTCACCACTATGAATTGTATTAGATAGGTATTGTATTTTATCAATTAAGGCCATTAGAGGTGAAGTGAGCCAATTGGTATTTTAGAAAAAAAGTTAGATGCGTTGTAATATTCTACACGTCTTAATGTATCGTAAAAGTGATTTAACCTCAGTTAATACACATTGCGAATAGCAATAGTGTTATCTCCGTAAAATAAAAATTCACTAAAACGCCAAGTAAAGACGTGATTGTACTTAAGAGTCCAAAAAAAGAGTTTTACCATTTTATTAGTTGGCTCACTTCACCTCTCAAGAGCTCAATTTTTTCTAGCTATAATTATCAAAATATCCAGTTCATCATAAATATACAGGGTTACTGAAATATTACGTATTTTGATAAATTATTCTTTGCTGTAAATATAGTTAAAAAACCAAAACTCACAAAATAACTAAAGTGAATCCTAGAATTTCATTTGATATGAGCCCCAGGTGAGAAATCATCACTATTTATTTATATGGATAAAACACTATTTCAAATTTGATCCAAGTTGAGCCCAAAATGTATGATATTGATGATGATGTAAAATGTATGATGATGCAAGAAAGCATTACAAATGTTGGGCTTTGTCATCCGTACCACCAGAGTCTTTTCGGGAGTTAAAGTTCTAATATTAATGTACAACGCTTTGGTTCGAAGCAGACTTGAGAGTGGGTCAATTGTTTGGGCCCCAAGATGCTCGAAATATACCCTTATGGTGGAGAAGATTCAGAAGAAATTTTTGAGACTTCTCTATATGAGGGTGTATGGATATTACCCATGGCTTTATCCAACTGACTTTCTCTTAGGCATGCTTAACTTCAATAGTTTGAATGTTCGAAGAGAAATGTATCTGGCCATATATTTCTTTCGACTTATACGTGGCCAAAATGAGAATTCCACCATTCTTGAGAATGTGAATCTAAATGTTCCTGATTATTTTTTGAGAAATCGTGGACATGAATTGTTTGTTCTCCCAAGGTGTAGAACCAGCCTGCCAATGGGGATGCCACTGGGGAGAGCTTTAACGGTGTTCAACAATATTGCTTCGGATGTCGACATATTCCACGTAGACGTGGGTGAGTTCCGACGAATACTATTTTTTATGTATTAAAGTAGAGTTCGTCGGAGCTTACTCAGTTGACTTCTTTGCCATTTTTTTTTCTACTGATTTTAATATTAAATTGTACTATTATTTTTCTCCATTGTAAAAGTTTTAAATTTATAATTTGTCAACCTTTTGCAATGTTAATTAAATAAATAAATAAATAAATAAATAAATATTCTAAGAGATGGGGTTATATATACATATATGTATATATATATAATATTATATATTATAATAGTTTATAACTGATGTTCAAGTGTTTGTTGCTTTTAAAAAAAATGATAAATAATATATTATGGTATAGCTCGCAAAAATCACAAAATTAAATAAGAAAAATACAATAAAAACTTGAAATAACCCGAATAATAGTAATTAGTTATGCTGTTTCCCCCCCATTTTTTTATTTCATCAATACAATATTGTATTTTTTTAAATTCCATTGTACCGGTCAGTGAATATTGGAAAACAAAATACATTTCTTTAAGATATATTTTTTATTCTTAAATAACAATTTATAACCAGAATCATAACAATTCAGAAATAGTTATAACATATATTTTTTAAATAGATTACATTTTTAATATATAATATACAATTTACATAATCTACTTTTAAAATATTGAGCGTGCCAAAAATAGTACTATGTACATTATAAGTTCACAAAAATATTTACAATAATTAGTGAGTGATATTTATTATCTATTGAAACAATTTAACATAAAACAGAATATATGTCAAAAAGAAAGATACGTATACAATATTTAGTAATATGAATAATAATTTTTAATATCTGTTTGGATTTTATAAAATCTTTTGATAAAAAATCGGTGAGTAGGTTAATGTTTATTTTTAAAATGTAATGCAAAAAAACAGATTTATAGTTCTAATAACAGAAATGTGGTAGGTACATGACTAATGACTGACGTAAATAGTTTGACTTGATGTAAAATGTGGGTCAAATTTTATAAATAGTTCTATTTTCGAAAACAGTTCCAGTAAATATGTCGGTACATACCGTACTTTAAAGTTGGCAATAGTGATAATTTGATAGTATCATTTTTATGATCAGGCGTTACTTAGAACATTTGGAAACCATAAACAATTATTGGATGATTTAAGATTTCGACTGAAGGTGCTTGGTGGAATTTCAATATTAAATTTGAATCATTCAAATTATGTACACTCCCACAGATTTTGTCACTAACGACCCGGGTTTCGCCTTTCGGCATCTTCAGGCGTTCAAGCGCACGGATGAACTTGAACTGACAGTTCAAGTTCATCCGTGCGCTTGAACGCCTGAAGATGCCGAAAGGCGAAACCCGGGTCGTTAGTGACAAAATCTGTGGGAGTGTACATAATTTGAATGATTCAAATTTAATTATTGGATGGTTAGATTCGTTAATTGTGAAGTTATGTTATACAAGTAGTCAACTTAAGTGCATGAAATTGTTTGATAAATTGCAAAGTTTAGGATGGTTCTGATAATACATACGTAGCAAGTTATATTTAAGTGATAATGTTATAATTCTGGTACTTGGAAATGCGTAGTATAAAAATGCACACACGAAGAAAATGCAACATGGTGGGCGAATGATTTTTCAATGATGATGATGAAGATGATAATGAGATGGTATTAATGATGAATTATGACTGTCATGTGAGATGCTCCGCCTCCTTCGCTGCTGTGGAATATGCAGACTCCTTTCCGGACACATCATTTCTGGAAAAAAAACGAATATTAAATGAATAAATGATTAAAAATAATTCAGTGATGTAGGTAGAAAGTAAGGAATTGCGAAATGTGTCACATCAGATTATCCGCACCACGTAACTAACAAATATAACTCGGCAATAAAATCAACACCTACATTACCATTATAGCCAACGCAATTTGTCGATACGAAATAAGAATTCCGGAAAATTTGAAGAACATTAAATATCTCAATATCGTATATTTCAACAATAGCCAGTTTACATTTATTACGGAGTTTTACATTTAAAAGGTTTTCTTCTGTGAATTGGGCGGTTACTTTGTGGAAATTAGTTTTTAAATTATAATAAAAAAAATTCACTAGTAAAAAAACTATCAATTTCAATTTTTTACTATTTATATTATACGTCTGTCGAAATGTGTTAATTAAAGGTTCATATTTTCTGGTAAGAATTTATATTAAATGGTCATAATATATCGGTCAGAATAAATAGTCATAATTTAAATGAAATTAAAAAAACCTAACCTAACCTAACCTAACCTAATCTAACCAAAATTGTTGTAAAATATTCTGACCGTATAATATTTTTATTCTGACCAAAAATTGATTTAAATTCTCACCATTTAATTTGATCCTTTTGATTTAATAAAATTAATGGTTTTTATTTTTTTTAATCAGGCTGCATTTAACTATAATAATAGAGCAACTCCAAGTAATGGTTTGTATTTAATGAAAAACTAGAAATAAAGCATGAAATAGGTTATTCGAAAATTTTATCATTTTCATGTAAAGAATGTATGGGAAATATATTTGATTTTTATTCCCTCAATCTAATTAAATACAAATTTATCACGAAATAATATATCTTTTTACCTGGTGAAGGGTTCGGAGAGGAATAAAGCCAATTTATTTAGGATTTTTTTTATAGTTTAATTTTTATTATTACGCAAATAATATTTCGTTCCGAACAGCGTTATTCGAGACCATTTTTATACATTTTTAAACAAAATAAGACCACGGTTACAATATTAAAATATGCGATCTTTCCATAATAACAAAGATAAATATTATTTTAACAAATTGTATTAATTATTAAAATAAAATTTGTTAAAAAACTAGGAATACTACGGTGACGTTCGATCATTGACTCCTATTGAATTGACATTATATATTTAAAAAAACACAGCCCTGCAAAATATGTGTAGAGTTGAAAAACCAACTATAAACATGCAAGATGCTTATTTTTTTTATATAGATGCTACAAGATTTTACAAGTATTTAATATCATATTTTATTATTATCAAATCTTAACCTGTTAAAATTTAATTCAAATAGTTATCGAAAAACAAAGATACATCAAATACCAAATAGTTAACAAAACAGCATATTATTTAGGTGATTTTTTATTGAAATAATTAATACGATATAGTATTTTTCAATTATTTGTGTTGCTTACTGACTTTACCCCAGTTGTCCAGCGCAATCTGACTTTAGTCTAGAAATTGTAATCGGATTGCCTAATATTGGTCATAAAAAGGATTAATAGAAAAATATGTCGAAATGTATGCTGTATCAAAATAGTTTTGTCTTTTAAAAAACACAACAATTATTTGCCGTAATTAAACTTGGAACAGACATGATTTTTTAGGTCTATGTTTCATATATGCCAATTACTCGACTATGTTATTGCAATAATTGACATAACAGTTCAAGATTTTTTATTTAAAAAAAACACACACAGTCTAAGTTGCGTGTATCACTGACGTAGAAATTGTGTTAATGTTGTAAAGTTATACAAAGTAAACACAATTCACACACAGAAAAATGTCGGGTAAAAATATAATAATTATGAGAATGATATATGTAAAAAATAGGCCTACATTAAATGTCAACAATAATAGAAAAATCATTCTAGATAACATTTGATATACATTAGGATCAGGGATATCATGTCAAAGAGTCTTATATTAATTATTACTAGATTAGTAGAAACTAGTAGTGTTTGTATTTTGTAGGCTAAATAGATTGTTAAATTTACTGTAACACATGATAGTTTTTGCTAAATTCGTAAATTATGCGGATAGCTGTTAAATAAGAAATTTATGTAAAATTAGTTTATTTTCTAGAGAAAAATACTATTCTACAAATATATCACAATAGATTTTGTTTAAAGCTATTTCCGTCAGCATAAAAATGCTCACTGTGTCGCCCGATCAGATTTTTTTTTGTTTCTCGTATTAGGAGACAAAAACTCACTATTTTTTCTACATCTGTACCAAAATTTCATAACAGTGGGACTCAAAAATAGTATTTAATGAAAACAAATGTGACTCTCATAATACACTTCACTTCTCCCGCTATTAAACATTTTGAATTCTATAAAACGTTCGAACTGAAAATCAAAATGATAAAAATACGGGTTTTATCAAGAATTTAATGAAAACTTTTGTTTGTTATTACTAGGGATTGTCGGTTTTCAAAAACCGACAAAATTTGTGACATTCGAAAACCGGTTTTTCAACTTCGTAACCGGTTGTACCGAATTTTCCATAAACGAATATGTAAACAAAAAGATAGAAAATTTGGATCTTTTATTTGATGGCATAAATACCATATGTCCCACATCATTACCCAGCGAAAGGATATTTTCGATATCAGGGAATTTTGTTACAAAACGATCAGAGGACGCTTTGTGTTTTGTTAAATCATATTTTCAGAGTAGTAAAACCAACTAATTTCTTTTTGTATATTATTAATTATATAAACAACATTAAAAAAATAACCTTTTCTTGGTATTTTAATTGAATTATTCATTTTTTATAAAACTACGAAAATCGGATAAAACCTGTTTTCGGACAATATTGACATTCGAAAACAGGTTTTTTCAAAAGTCGGTTTTTGTATAAGCCCTAGTTATTACCGCCTGTGTTGTTGAACTTCTTGTTATTAGAAAATATTTTATTTGTTTATTTTCTTGTTTCTGAGATTCTCGCTAAAGCAAATAATTCGTGTACAAATATAGTTTTCTTCCTTTTTAATGGACTGTGTTTTTTTCAAACCGTGTGAATAAGAGTTGGTTGTATATCTATATAAATAAGCACTTATATTGTTTTGCGGTGATTTGTCATTTAAAATAGTTTTAATTAGAGGTTAAGCGATCATTCACACAGCGAAGGAATAATATCAAGTCCACATCTATGAGTCAGCAACTATGACATGAATAATAATACCTTTACAGCATACTTTATACTTTTGTTTATATCATTTCTTTTTATTATCTTGCATAACTATTACAGCCAGATAGTAAATCAGGTCGCTAAAGCAGTCATCTAATACTTTACATCTGTTGAATGATTTACTTATCTAAAAAGCGTTGGTAAAAAATAAATAAAAACACAGAAATAAATTAAAACGTTCTAAATGAATTCTTGGCTGCGCTCAAAAATCTTGACTTTCTACCGATCTTTTGGCGCCGACAAATTTGTTCTACCAGAAATAAATTCCCCCACAGAAGTATCGTATTTATATTTTATTCATGGGTTAAAAATATATATTTTATGTTCCTTATCTATTGCGCGGTTTTTGACACAATGATGAATGAATTGCTCGAAAGCAGTGGGAAGATCTTATTGTATTTATAAAATACATGTATTGTTTACGTTTCAGTTTAAGTTTGTCAATTCAATTAACTGTTTAAATGAATGGAAAATCAAGTTTTTCTTCCGATCTGTGTTTTTCTTGGCTCCTAATCTATTTTGATTTAAATACTTTTATACAGACACACCTCAATTTAATATATAACGAGTACTTTTACATAAGCGATGTTTTGAGTAATTTATACTAAAATAAAATAGCCAAGTGGTCAATGCTCTTTCAACCTACACGTTTGTGGAGTTAATTGTTCGAATCTTCAAATGATTTTTTTTGAGTCTGTTATCTTTTCAAAGCTTTTACCAATTTTCTATCCGATTCTGAAACCGGGATAGAGAGAAAGATAGAGAATGGGTGATTATCTCATGTGATTGAGGCGCTCAGTATCAAACACGGTCAAGTGATATTTTCAGCGATGTAAATTTTATATTGTTTGTAAAACATATATTGAATTTCATAACCTACAATTCAATATATGTTTCAGTATCAAAATCGTACTACAAGTGTATGAAAATCCACTTTACATAAATAATGATTTTACAATCAAAAGCAGTCAAGTCAAAGGCATCCTGTTATCATACCGGCCAAGTCATTGATAGTCAATCAGATCGCAAGATTTGAATCAGTTGAGAAAATTTTATTCAGTATTTTGTAACATAACGTTTAGTGTATCCATTCAAAATAATCCATCGAAAATAATTTGATCCTGAAAAAAAGTAAATATTTCACGATATTTAAGAAATATATAATTGATAGCCTTAACGCAGTGGCGGCCGGTCAATGTGGCATTGGATCAATGCATTCCTTGCCTCATTTTAAATTCAATAAAATAAAATATTTATTTTATATATAATAAATACATGAAGAATTTAAAATGAGTAAATGGTATAAATGTTATTTTTGAATATTATTTCATGAAAAATAACCACCCCTGAATATACAAGGGGTGCATTGATCCAATGCCACATTGACCGACCGCCACTGCCTTTACGGCATCATAAACATAATAACTAAATAATACGTATTTTATTTTAAACACCTAATTATTTCACGCAAATAAAATATCAATTCTATAAATGGCTAATGGATTATTATTATCCAGGTTTTTATTGTAGGCTGACGAAGGTAAAACAAATAAAAAAAGCAGTAAAAAAAGGTTAGATAACGTTTGAAAGTTTGTATTATAATTTATCCCTTTACGAAACGTCAGCATCGCCAAAAAATGCTCTGTTTTGATGTCCATCATAGTAAAAGTTCAAGGATTTTATTCAAATAACTTGATTTCTTATAATGATTAGATTAAAGTTTTACTTATAAATACTTTTTTTCGTATGGTTTTTAATCCAAAAAACTATAGAAACTTTGGAAGGAGACACACAGTTTAGAAATATAATAGAATTTGTAAATTTGATACATTCTAAATACATAAGTAATAACATTAAATAAAAAACTTGACAACCAAAGGTTTCAAAATTGTTTGCCTAGAATATCACCAGAAATGTTTTTCGAAATAAAAAAAATCCATTTTTAATTTTATTTATTACTTAGTTCATCTCCGGCTCATTCTGTTTTTCATTTGATATGAATGTTTTTCTATTGAAAATCTATTTCAGGCATACTTGCTTGAAGGGTTAGAGTGAAAATAAGTTTTTGACACGTTTTGATTCTTTAGACCAGTGATGCACAACCTCTACCTTCTAGCGGGCCGCATAAAACAAATTTATCGCGGGTTCGGGCCGCAAAGAAAAAAATGATTTAAAGTACGCTCAATCTTTTTTTTATACAGAAAATATGTATGTTCCACGTAAAACAGCCTTAAAAACGTGTAAAAAAGATTAAGTGAATTTAGATAAATGAGTAATAGGTTCCATTTTATTATTTTGACCGTGTTATTTAGAAAATAAATAAGCCATGCAAAAAAAAGATCATGAGTACTTGCTAATTAAAAATCATTTCATTGTGAAATATTTATGTTTCATTTATATGTAATTCATAAGTTAATGCGTGCATGGTCTTTGTTAATATTTAACTATTTTTTTTAATTTGACATAATATTTGTAAGCCTTTTTCTATGGACCGATTTATTCTCCTTCATTGAAGAAACAGCTTGCTTAAATTTGTTCAATACATGTTTTACGTGAAAAAAGTATTTTTGAGAAAGAGATTTTAGGGCCGCCACAAAATTCAAAAAGGGCCGCATTCGGCCCGCGGGCCGCGTTTGTGCATCACTGCTTTAGACGTATTATTTTTGTGGCAAGTAACATAACAATTGCAATATTATTCGGAAAAAATATAATTTTTAATTGTAAATGTGAATGTTGCAGATACCATAACAGATAATCTATGTTTTATCGAGCATGAGAAAATCGTTTCAAAATGATTTTAAAGAAATGCATGATCGCGGAATAAAACAAATACCTATGTATGTAGGTATAATATTAGTAAAACGGTTTGCGGTTATACGCATGAAAGATTTAAGCATTAAAACAATGCTTATTTTGAAATAACAAATTACATTAGACAGCGGAAAGCTTGCAATGACGTAATTTATAATTCCCGCTTTAAATATTTTATACGTTAAAAAATTAATCTTCATTAGAAACATACAATTAGTCGACGAATAAAACACTGCTATTAAAATATGTTACTCATTGACAAAAAACTGCACAGGGTGTCAGATTTTCATTCAGATTTTATGTAAGGCTCAAAAAAATTATAGTCACCGTAGATGCTTTTGATCTGAAATTGTTTGCAAAAATATGAACATTTTGGATAATTTGTATTTTTTTGTACTTCGACTTATGTTATATATATTATGTAAAGTATGTGGTATATTTATGTATTACTATTAATATATTGCGGCCCACGTAATGTAGCAAAAACTGGCATGCGGCCCAGACGAAAAAAAAGTTGAAAGCCGCTGTTCTAAATCAACAGAAGAAAATGCTTGGTAGATTTCGACATGCAGGGTTTCCAGTGGCGGAATAAGGACGTGGGATGCCCCAGGCGCAATTTAATTTAGTGGCCCTGTTTTTCGGATAATCTAAGAACGTCAGAAAGTTTCAAGTACAATAATAAATATCTAACAAAAAGTATATGGGTTATATTATGTAAGATATTTTTGAGGCCCCTAAGATTTGGAGGCCCCAAGCGCGCGCCTTAAATGCTTGTATGGTAATCCGCCAATCAAGGGGTCTATGTCAGATTTTCAAAATAAATTTGAAGATAACAATATAAGGTAGGCAGGGTCTGCAGAAACAAAAAAAATCTGTAAGTGGTCTAGCTTTTTACATTTACCTATGCCTGCTTCTATTAGAGTTAAAGTTATGCAAAAGTTTTATTGAGCCATAAAAAAATCGACATAAAACATTAACAACATAAACAAATAAATAAAGCATGCCAAAGAATTTGTATTGGCATCGTTCTTGACAGCCAATGGGATACAGGTGTTTTCCTTTCAATGCGTCAAGTGGTCGAAATCTGACAAAATGGTCTGAAAGCTAGTGGCAAAAGTCACCTACAACTGTGAAACTTTTTGATTCAGCCGGTGGGTCAACGTGCAGGTATGCAAAACGATCGTGGCAGAGGGCCAAATTTTTCGAAAAATATTTTTGAAGTCTTGTTGTGTGCCTGCCCACGCTGGAGAAATGAAAAATAAATAAAGCGCACGTATTTTGCACACTTGCCAGTGGGCAAATACGCCCATGGCACCGGCACCGCACCGCAGCACCTCACAAGGAATGTGTAAGAAAATTATAAAGTGACTCAATTTATTTTCACTTTCAGTCAAATTATAACGCCGTAAATAATTACAGCGTGTCTTATACTGTTTTATGCTTAGATTACACAATTTGCGGATTTATTAATCACTTTTGTTATC